>JAECUM010030414.1:0-20833 GCA_016617855.1 Megalonaias nervosa
AGTTATTAAAATAGGGAAAACGAATTTTGATAAAGTAGGCAACAGCAGCTTCTAAAAGTGCAATGAACGAATTACAAAATATCTGAAAAACAAAATAAAGTTATCGGCTCTTTTTTCTACAATTTACCTCTAAAGTCCAGGAAGTGAAAATGACCAAGCGGAGCTAGCAGTTTTTTTTTTATACAAGCACATCTGAAGTGAGCCCAAGCAGTATACTCTAGAACCCAAATTACCCCAATCAATCATACAACAAAATAAAGGGAATTAAAAGTTCTTTTAAAGACACCTAAGATATACAAAGTCTTTGTTATATAGCCAGTATAACCAGTGAGAAAAGCCGGTGAAATTCTTTTTCTTTAAGATTCTAACCCTATGCAAAATACGAAACTGTAGAGCGCCACCTTAAAGAACCCTATCATAAATGTATAAATAACTGCTTGGTCCCATAATAAATATCGCGAATGACCTAAAGTCATAACATCAACCAGATGAATGTCTTCATGAGTTTCGAATAAAGTCCTCATTCTGACTTTGAAATGTATTTTCTCAAACAGAATTTGAACATTATCCAAAATTTCAGCTTTTCTATAGTGTAGCGATATATACAGGGTCATAATAATGAGCATCAACTTCGTAGAGACAATGAATATGAACATATGTGCAAAAGTTTTAAAGAAAACTGAATTAAATTTTAAAATTTTAAAAATTGAAATTTCTTAGAAATCTTTTAAAAGTTATGTTGTTAATTTAAATTTCTGTTTTTGAGGTTAATATGCATAAAATGACACACCTTTAATAATAAACTTGGGATTTCAATTTAAATGTTTATGACCATTATATTGACAGGACTCAGATCACAATTATTTGTATGATATAATTTCGACATTTGTTTGTCAGTATTGAACTTTTCAATGTGTCCAAATCCTAATAAATCAAATGTTAATCAAAACTTCATTTTGTTTTCAGGCATTCCTTTGAGGGTCTGAACTGTCACAAAACAACTTGCAGTGGGTCACAGCTTTCATGTCCAGACCAGCAACAGTGCTTCATTACACACTGTGCACTGTCGCAAAACGCACACAGACAACCACAAGAACCATGAACATATGAAAGGCAATGAGTCTCATGCTGTTTATTTCAAGTATATGCAGTACATTTGTCACTATATCCAGCCCATTTATCTTTATATACAGTCCATTTAGCATTTTATATAGTGCAAACACCTTTATATGCAATAAAAACGACTTTATATGTATTGCAAATGTCTTTATATGCAGTTCATTTATTTTTATATGCAGTTCATTTAGCTTTATATGCAGTGCAAACGCCTTTATATGCAGTACAAATGTCTCTATATGCAGTACAAATGCGTCTATATGCAGTGCTTTTAGCATTATCATGATGAGATAAACTACTTCGGAAATCTTATGGACTTTAGAGTGCCGAAATAAAACATGATTTATGAGGATTTAACACAATGGAAAGGTCAGTACTGACAAACGATAATAGGTGCTATAAAGGAGCATGAGTTTACATAGCTTTATAAAAATCATCGCTCTGAAGCTAATTTGTAAACTGTTATTTTATATTAAACACTGACTCTTAAGGCGGTCAGCACTTAAATCTAAAGTGTTACCTGTAGGCTCGTACAAAAATAACAAGAGAAAAGAGTGAAGCCAACAAGCCTTGTATATTTTAACAAAATAATTTATTTCCCTAGAAAACAATGTAAAAAATAGAAAACAGGACTTACGGTTTGTGAATATAATCCAAAATTTAATCCTATGATTGAAAAATATAAGTCCTATCACCAAACAGCTCTAATAGAATCCGGGTTCGAATCTCGATGAAATTCCAATATGGAGGCAATGACGTCAGATGATGACTGTCCTGATGGTAACAGATACTCTTTGAATCACAGTTTATAATGTTTCCGTTAAACTCTAGAATAAATTTCCATTGAATTTCTTTCTTCCAGAACTTTTATAAATATAAAGTACTTGTTTAGTTTTCTAGAGAATAAATTATTAAATCAAAACAATAGATGAACTTCAAAAACAAACTGGCAAAACAGTTGAAACCTCTTGAGCCCTCAAGGTTTAAAATACAACTCCCTCGAACTAGTAGAAAATGGCTGTTTTAAGCCTCGATTTTAGATCACATGGTGCTTCACGTGACGGGCTACGTGATATTAATTTGAACATCGCAATAGAAGCGCACAACCGGTAGGCAAGTTCGCCATGGAAGAACCCAGCGAATCTTATTATAAAATTCAAATAAAAATGTTGTTTACAAATTAGAGCCATCATGCAATCAGAGAATAACCCTGGTAACAGCCAATCATTTTAACTCGATGTTTACAAAATCTATGAACCAGAGTGAGCTAAAAATAGTGCTGATGGACATCTTTTACGTTCTATGCAAACTGAATTTACTGGAAAAAAATATCGAATCCCGTGAAAATAATCATGACAATAAAATGTAATGAAACAAAAATAAAATAAAAAAGAATTTTAAAACTAACACACAAGCAATTTAATTACATATACGTAACAACAGCCATTAACTGCAACTGTTAGGACTGACACAGAAATAGTAACAAATATTATGAATAGCGTGGTTGCTTAAAATTCACAAACGTAAGGTGTTCCACTGGTTGCTTAAAATTCACAAACGTTAGGTATTCCAATTGTTGATTACAATTCACAAAGGTAAGGTGTTCCATTGGTTGCTTATAATTCACAAAGGTAAGGTGTTCCATTGGTTGCTTACAATTTACAAAGGTAAGGTGTTCCATTGGTTGCTTACAATTTACAAACTTAAGGTGTTCCATTGGTTACTTAAAATTCATAAAGGTAAGGTGTTCCATCAATCAGCTTTAAGAATAGGCTGTATTAACGTATGTGGATTGAGAAGTAAGTTCGTGTTTCGTGAAGTAACAGTCTTTATCACATATTCATTTAATTTTACACGCTTGTTCTGGCATTCAATAAAGCTTTTCAGTCAGTAGCTCTGTATCACGGGGGTGACTATGTACACGATCATATTCCCGAACTTCGTGTATGTAGTCACTTAGTACAAATAGATACACAACCGACGGGTATATATATATATATATATATATATATATATATATATATATATATATATATATATATATATATATATATATAGGTACACGACAGTCAAGTCGAGTTCAAATATAATCCCAATACGTCATGTATTACAAGAGTTGTGCACCCTTTTCAACTTTATTCTTTGTAGACCGTCGTTCATAGATGGGTTATTACGCGGTATGTAGTTTATCCCCCTTTTTTAATTTAGATTACATTCTTTCTTTTGTTACGAATATGTAATTTAATTACTTGTGTGTTAATATTAAATTCTTTTTTATTTTACTTTTGTATCATTACATTTTATTGTAATGATTATTTTCACGGGATCGGATATTTTTGAAAGAGATATTATGTTTATATAAAACGTAGTATGACTCGCATAAGCACGATTTTAGCATGCCTATGTTTGTCGATTTAGTAAACACTACGCGAAAACGATTGGTTATTGCCAAGGTCATTTTCTGGCCTACATGTAAAGCATTGTTTACTGCGCTTTTTGATGATGAAATAACCACGCTTTCCATCATGCGCGCATGAAATGACGTCTTAGTTCAGTTTAAAAATACTCAGATCCCCGTGAAATAGTCAGTCGTATAATATATCTTCAAGAAGAAGGATATATTTGTATTAGGTGCCGTAAAGAGTTGTATTTTTACATCGTTGGAGCTCGAGATGTTTTATCATAGATGACAGCTTGTTCAGAAGTTCATCTATTTTTTAGAATATAATAATTTATTCCTTGGAGAACTATACAAGTGAATCCTGTGTATAAAAGTTTTAGGACAAAGACATTCAGTGAAATTTATTCTAAAGTGAAACATTACAAGTTGTGGTTCAACGTGGAACTCTTGACATTCGTATAAAGACTTCACCTGACGTCATCAACCTCCATCTTGGAACGTCATCAAGATTCGAACCTGGATTCAGTTAAAACTATTTAGTGATAGGACTTGTATTTTTTCAGTACTAGGATAAATGTTTGGATTGTCTTCCCAGACTGTAAGTCCTATTTTCTATTTTCACCTTTTCACCGTGTTTTCTAGGGAAATAAATTATTTTTGTTAAAACTTACAAAGCTTGTTGGTTTCACTCTTTTCTTTTGTTGCTTTTGAACGAGCCTATACGTAACACTTTCTGTAACATTTATGTTCATTTAATTCCATTAAAAGATATGTTTAATTTATTGGCTCCCGCAATACCATAATGACAAAAAAATCCATTCATAATTGACAACACGTATCTTTTGCATCGATACAGGGGATTTATGAAGACCATGGCAGACAACTTGCAGACAGCCTTTTGTTTACACGCAAATAACTTAGGCGCACATTACTGGCGGGCTATCTTCTTCGTCGTGTCCTTGGGCACGAAACTTTTTTCTTAGCCTCGTACGTCGAATTGGAGTGTAACTCGGGGATGGTCCCTTGCATCAGAATCTGTCCTCTGAGCACATTAAAGAACCATATGGTGTGGGGTTATCGTTATCTATGAGATGATCGAGCACGTTGTTACTGTACGAATCGAGTAAAATATGAAATAAAATATGAAAGTTATGGATGGATTAACAAGGATCTGAGCAGAGATATAAAACAGAATAATTCCAGCCAGCGGACGTAAAATATAACAATTTAATCAATTACATTAGCAAAATGAAATTGAACATAACATTTGAATGATTCACTTTCTCTTAGAAATAGAGTTACAAAATGTACGAGAAATTCATTTAGTCGTTCCGTTCCACCGCGTGACTGATCGAACTCAAATTGATGGCACCTCAGCATCGTCCCATTGCTTCCGGTCTTTTCCAACTCACTGTTGGTAATAGGTCGGCGTTGCCGTATTTCGTTTCCTTCTCTCTCTCTCTCTCTCTAGTTTCTTTTTGTTATCAACCGTCTTTATTGTAGACTGTGCTCGTTTCCACTGTACAGTACAGGTATGAGCTATTTTTTCCGTCAAAAATAAAATATAATATCCAAACAAAATGTGTGTCAGGATCTTTCTTCTCCTGGGATCGAACAATATTACTCTTATTTTACGTCAGATATTGTCTATCGCAATTCACCAGAACTAACCTAATTTGGTCCATTCGAAACAAGATACTGATACATACACCCTACCATCATAAATTAATGTATGTTAGCGGTTACTCGCATTCCCTTGAACATGATATAATTAGACCTGTTCGATAACCATTACACCCCGCTGAGGCTATAAATTAGTAGCTGAACTGTCATTCGAGACACGTTCGTATCGCTAACACCATTCTCGGTTGAAAAGAATTCGAAGCTTAATTGTACCAATGAATTAATGAATTAATGAACTTCATTCCTGGTCCTCACTAAGATAAGTTTTGCTAATTAACGATTCATTGACATAGACATAGTAAAATCAATTCTTAGTATACATGCTACACATCATTTAAGACAGATAATTTACTTCTCTCAATGCGTATCAGAGTAATGCATGAAATTCCTACACTACATGATTTCTATTACATTCAAGACAGATGAATGAACGATTATTTTCTGAACTCAAGGAAAATTGAAGTATGAATTTAAAAGGAATACATTCTACAAATAATGACAAACTTACATCAACGAACATATTGTATGTATTTGAGATATCCAAGTTTTTTTTTATTGAGATTCGTTCTTACTATGCAACTGAATCTCTCTCTCTCTCTCTCTCTCTCTCTCTCTCTCTCTCTCTCTCTCTCTCTCTCTCTCTCTCTCTCTCTCTCTCTCAGAGTGACTACTTTTGAGAGGAGAATTTCTTAAAACCTTGAATTCCTTCATCGTTTAGCTTAGGCACTCAGGATTATTTTCTATAACCGCCAAAAAATATTTAACACTCCCATCGAAGTTCGATTAATCCTCTCTTGTTCGCCTTTATTAGTAATTATTCTGGAAATTATCATTCTATGACGCCTGTTTTAAAAGGCCCAAGATTTTCCAAAATTATCCTCTGGCTGATCTCAGCTCTGCCATTTTCTGATATTGACCTTACGTTGACATATCTGTCGGACCTTTGTCGGATGGACTCTAATTAAAATTCAATTCATGCCCCTAACAGAGCAGATCTCATCCCTCACAATCAGCAGTTTATTGCGAGTCTAGCCCATACGTCAAACTTATGTTTACGTTTCACGCTCACCACGATGGAGTGTACTTTTAAATTATACAATTTTCATATTCATTTCCATAGTATTGGGATTACAAATGAACAAAACAATAAGTGTCTTCCAGACAATAGTCGAGTAGCGCCATATTTGTTGTGACGTAAGAGATCAGAGGGCCCGAAGTTGTGCAATTGATTATGAGGCAAAATGTGACGACGATATACCTTGATCCAGCTGTTAATAATGTTCAGTCATCTGTGTATTATGAGTTTGTTGTAATTAGTATTGCGTCAGCTGATTGTTTCAGCGTGTAACATAAGTGAAAGGATATCTTTTGATATGACAGAAATCTGGAAACTAGATGGCTTGAAGGAAATACGAAATTATTATTATATGCTCAGTTTTTTCTCCGTTAACTTTACATTGTCAGAATTGTGCAATATTATGCGATACTGCACTCCTCGCGCTCAATTCATACTTTATGCACGTGAATAAAGGAACTACTTTCTATTGTAAACAAACAATTCTATTTTCTAACGTATATATATATATATATATATTTTACATGTCGATTAGGTCGAATGTTTTGATATTGAAGTCACAGACATCTCCTGCTGCTGTCATGAGATCAAGTTAGTTTAGTAGTGGTTAATCTCTCTCTCTCTCTCTCTCTCTCTCTCTCTCTCTCTCTCATCGCTGAACTTGCAAATACTTTGGCGTCTTTTGGTCTATGACATGGAAACCGATGTGAAATTAAAGTGTATACGGAGAGCTCTTCCCATGAAATCGCTTACTACTAGCACATAAAAATAACACGTTCCAAGATATAGCTCATCATACCAATGTCGACTGCAGAAATGAATAGTTTAAGGAAAGTTTGGTTATTACAATATTAATCCATTGTCAATTCGGTCTCACCTAAACAAAAACGAATGGCACTTTGTTTGATCTCTACAGCTGTGCAGTGATCACGCAGCATCAATTTTATATCTGCAGTGAGTGTAATGACACAATTTAACGTTTATAATGCGTTTGTTGGCGATGTCTTTGTAGAACATCCCTTGAGATTTCAGGTAGTACTTTTGCTGTGTAATACGTCGTGTATATAGTCATTTTAGAGCATTATTTACCCGACAGTCGTGTACGTCAAAAATGCCGATATTCCTGACCGTCGTGTATACAGCTAGCCCAAAATCGCTATATATCCGACAGTCGGGTACCGCAAAATGGCTATATTCACAACAGTCGTGTATCTAGCCAAGGACAAAATGGCTATATCTTGACACTTACTGAAAATTAAATCACTTTAAAAGCAATCTATAATTGAAAACGGTCAACACCTAACTTTATTAAATACCCAATTAATCTGACACGTTTGATCTGGAGTTCAATTCAGTTGTTCAATCCGTATTTCTGTATCACACAGAGATTCCAACTACTTAGTTGTCTTCTTTCACATCCGTGCGTATATATTTATAGAGACCGTGAATCTAATTTTCATATAATTGCAAACCAGGGAGAACTTCAATCAGCCATCAATGCAGAAAACAACAAACCGGATATCCTATGCCTACAAGAAACCCACTTAAATCAGAAGAAAACAACACCGAAAATTAAAGGATGCGACCTCAGCTTCCACAAATACAGGACCGACGGGAAAAGGAGGAAGTATCGCCGTCTACATACACAACACTCTCAACAACATCATAGAAATCAATAACACCATGAACCCTACCACCAACATAATCGAACATTAAGGAATCATGCTCACAATCGGCCGGAAAAAGATCACCATCTACAACATATACCTCCCAGGGACCACCAACACTAACCCCTCTCAGGAACTTGCCCAAATACTCAAAGACAAAGGTAACAACAGCATCATCTGCGGAGATTTCAACGCTAACAACATAGACTGGGGAAGCGACAATACGGACACCAGAGGGAAAAACATCGACAAATACGCCAGAAAAAACCCAAATGATAATACTCAACACAGGCACCCCCACTAGGATAAACCCGGCCAACGGAAAATGTTCAGCCATAGACCTCACCATAGCGACACCACTCATTGTTCAGATCACTGAATGGGAGGTCATGCAACAAAGTACACTTGGTAGCGACTATTTCCCTATTCGCACAACAGTTTACCTACACAACCCTAAGGAGCAACAAACCAGCATACCAAAATGGAAAACTAATAAGGCAGACTGGGACACCTTCCAGACCATCCTAAGGACAAAACATATAGAGGACCTACAAAGTGCTGATACAACCCTTTACTACAACAACGTCACTCAAGCAATCAACGACGCTGCACAGGAAAGTATACCTAAAACAAGTGAAAAAACAGGAAAAACGACCATCCCATTGTGGAATGAAAATTGCAAATCAGCCCTAAAAGCAAAAAAGAAAGCACTAAATCGCTTCCTACATACCAAACTCTCCACCGACTTCATCACCTACAAACAAATGGAAGCCAAAGCAAGAAGAACAATTAAACAAGCCAAAAAAGTCTCTTTGCAAACTTACTGCTCAACACTCAATCACTCCACTCCCACGAAAGAAGTCTGGAAAAAAATCAAAGTCATGAAAGGTAAGACCCCCAAAACAACACCCCAGATAACAGGAGCGGAAACTAACAAAGAAATGGCAGAACAATTAGCACAACCCTTTGTACTCTCGAGCAACAACAGTAATCACACTCAAACCTTTATGCTACTACGCCAAGAGGTGGAGCAAAAATACCCACATCTCTTTAAGGACCAGACTGCGGAGATAATCAACGAGAAATCACCGCTCAACGACAACTTCCAACTGCAAGAATGGCACAAAGCGCTCCGCCACAAGAAATCCACTTCACCGGCAGAGGATAATCTTGACTACGAAATCTACAAACACCTACCTGACAACATATAACGGATTATCCTCGATTTAATCAACCTCATCTGGAACATTGGCAACATATCCACCACCTGGAAGCAAGCCATTGTAATAGCGATTCCATAACCAGGAAAAGACCCCAAACTTACATCATCCTATCTCCCAATTTCACTCACCAACACCATCTGCTAAATTATGGAGACAATGATCAACAACAGACTCCTACACCATCTCGAACGAAACCATCTACTCACGGAAAATCAAAGCGGATTTAGGCCCAAACGATCTACCATAGACCAACTCACCAGACTTGAAGCCGACATCAAACTCGCTTTCAACGCACCAAGGAAAAAGAACCGCCACCTCATAGCCATATTCCTCGACCTAGAAAAGGCCTTCGACCCAGTATGGACCAAGGGGCTAATTGCCAAACTCAACCAATATGGAATAACAAGATAAATGCACCGCTGGGTCTCCAACTTCCTCACAGGAAGACGAATCAAGACCCAGGTAGGAGATGCATACTCCGAAACATACACATTGGACAACGGAACCCCACAAGGAAGTGTGATAAGTCCCACTCTATTCAACCTTATGGTCAACAACCTAGGAGAATACCTACATAGCACCATCAACCTATCTCAGTTCGCGGATGATAGCGGAATCTGGAAAGCAGGAAACCCCAACAACAGACACCACATCACACAGATACAACAAGGCCTGGACGACATCACCAGATGGGCGAATAACTGGGGCTTTAAGATCTCAAGTACTAAAACTGTCGAGATGCTCTTCTCCCGCCCCAACAACCGAAAACCCAAATACCCGCAACTCTACCTACAAGGCACACCCATCCAGTTCGTAAAACAAACCCACTTCCTGGGACTGCTACTAGATGAACAACTCACATGGAAACCACACATAGAAAATCTCGTCAAAAAATCACAACAAGACATCAACTTGCTGAAACACCTCAAAGGAACTACATGGGGAGCTGATCAACCCACACTACTTATGTTATACCGATCATTAATTTTATCAAGATGGGACTACGGCTTCCAGGTTTACGCATCAGCCAACAACAAACTGCTGTCCCAACTGGACTCTCTTCAATACGAAATTCTCCGTCTATGTACTGGAACACTACCCAACACATCACTTCAAGAGTTACAAATACTAACAGGAGAACTACCCCTACAACTACGCAGAGAGGAACAAATCCTAAGACATACCATCAGGAACTCAATACACAGCCACGCAAACCCAACTAAGGCGCTAACTAAGCTATGCAAAAGATCATTCAATCAAAAACTTGTACCAAACTCACCAGCAAGCAAGAAAGTCCATACCCTCTGCGCAGAACTCCAATTAACTGACATACAAGCGGAGCAACGGCAAATCCAGGACCCCACCCCGTGGAGAAATAATACCCCAAACATCAACCTCATAGCACAAACATTCGGAACCAAACAACAAAATCCCTGCAAGATGCTACTTGACATTCAAAAACTACTCCAAGACCAATATACGGAATACACTAAAATATATACGGACGGATCTAAATCCAAGGAACCTAACAGAACGGCAGCAGCAATCGTGGTACCAGAACAACAAATACAAATTGGAGCTCGAATTCCAGATGACTGCTCCATCTACACAGCCAAATTTTGGGCAATCAATGAAGCACTGAAATGGATCAAAACGCAAACCCAGCAGTGCCATGTTATCATCACGGATTCTCTAAGCGTCCTCAAAACCTTAGAAACAGGTTCAACACGAAGCAGAGCAAATATGCTCGAGGAAGTGATGCAACATATTCGAGAACTCGAGACAAATCAACACACCATTGAATTCTTCTGGGTGCCATCATACATAAACCTCCCCGGGAACGACAAAGCGGACACAGTGGCAAAAACGAACCTCCACAACAACGAAACACACTCCTTCACTTACAGCGTCCAAGAACTCTACAGTCAGGTTAGACAGAAAATAAACACAAAATGGCAACACATATGGAACAACTCCAACAAGGCAAGACATCTCCACCAACTACAAAAAGAAGTACCCAGGAAAATCATTACACCAAAGGACGTGAAAGTTAATGACTTAAGGATTATCAACAGAATCATGACAGGAAAAACACTACTGAAAGGGAGCTTCGGAAGGTACCTCAAAGATCAAGGGAACCAAACACCTAACTGTCCTCACTGCCCAATAGCAGAGACGCTCGACCACATATTCAACATATGTGCCACCTACAATGTGCAGCGGAACAGCTTCCAAGAATACCAGAAACGCATTGGATCACTAACAACATACTCAGAGATATTGAATAAGACCAAGAGCACAAATATAGAACTTACCTACAAAAACGTCATCTCGTACCTAAAGGGGATCCAAAAACATGGTCACATATAAACAAAAAGGAAAACACCAGCAACACAATAAACCAAGACTATGACAATGAGCCTAGACCCACGGCTCAGAGACAAGCACTACCAGCCGTCCAACACGCCAGCACCCACTTATCCTACTAACCTATTAACCAGACTTAACAATTAACAATGAATCCTAATACACTTATCTACCAGACAACATACCAACAACAGGACGAGGACTTAAAACGGGACTATGGCAAAACTCCAGCTAAAAAACAAGTCCCCAAACCAACCTAAAAGGCATAAGGAATCGAAATCCAATGGTAACGACGAGAGAACCAGGACTACTAGACATCATAACAATGACAACAACAGGATTAAGCTGGACACAGGGTAAGTAAAACAACATGCAAACACAAAAGGACTATGGCAAAACGCCAGCTAAAAAGCAAGTCCTGAAATCAGCCTTAAAAGGCACAAGGAATTGAAAACCAAACGCAACAATGAGGGAGCCAGAAATACCATTGAACATCAGATTCAACTAGGGAAATAAGACTATGGCACAAGGACCAACTAACGGGCAAATCTTAACTAAAATACCAAGACAAAAGAACACATAAGGGCACTAGCAACAACAAGAGAGGCAGGACTATGGCAACAACTGCCAAGCCAAAAGGCGAGTCCTAAAAAAGAACTTACACACATAAGGAATCGAGATTCACCTTTAACAACAAGGGGGTGCACAGCGCCACAGACGGACACCAATATGTTTAATCGGAAACACAATCGCGTCGAGGGACAGGCAAGTATAACAAGGGCAAACAGGACCAAGACATCAAAAGCCAACCATACAGAACCAACAATATAATATAGACTAAACAACACCACAAAAAAACACTCTGTACATAGCATGCGACAAACTAAATCAACACTACTCCAACACTATTCAACTAAAACAAACTAACAAAGCACACACAACCACAATAACTAACATAACCACTAACCAACACATAATCAACTAACAACTAATAACTAATACTAAAGGGAAGGAAAAAAAAATATAATAATAATATATATATATATATATATATATATATATATATATATATATATATATATATATATATATATATACAAAATATATTTAAGAATATATGGATATATGTGTGTATGTGTGTCTGTCTCTTCTCTCATCTTCCCCTCACACCTCCCATCCCATCCCCCATGCATGACATTAACAAAACAAAAAGGGCACAATATCAATTCAAAATTGACGATTGACAGAAAATAATTAAATCAAGACAAGGAAGACAAAAGACAAGAGAGAGGCAACTGGGGAATACAGCCAAGTGAACACAGGAAAACGACTGAAATATTAACCTCCACTTGGCGGACAAGAACGAGCCCTTCCGGAAGAACAGAACAAGGAAGGTCCAGAACCTCCACAGGGCAAGCACTAGCCCTCCAACACCGGAAGAACAGAACCAGGAAGGACCAGTACCTCCACAGGGCAAGCACTAGCCCTCCAAATCAAAAACTAAAAAACCAAACCCCAGTCCCTCCCATGGGCAAGCTCTCGCCCACACAAGAGCAAGCACTGGCTCAAATCCATACCCTCCCCTGGGCAAGCACTGGCCCACCTCCCCGTGCAGGCACTGGCACAAACCTGGGCAAGCACTGGCCCACCTCCTCGAGCAAGCACTGGCTCAACACTTCCGGACAAAAGCTGTCCTTTCCACCCATCCTCTACTAACCCCCTCACTAACAAATAGGGCCCAAAACAGGCGCTAGGGAAAACAGACTAGCGAACACCTGGGTGGAATCCTGCGTACAACAAGCCTATGTTGAACAAAGACTTTCCACTATAAGCCCTCTCTTCACTTTCCTCTTATTCCACCCTCACCTTTACTAACACAAGGGGCCTAAAACAGGTGCTAGGGAAAATATACTAGCAACATCTGGGTGGAATCCTGGAAACAACAAGCCTGTGTTGCCCACAGATTTTCCACCAAGAATCCCCTTCCCCCCACCCCCCCACCCCCCCATCTCTACTCTCACCCCCTACTTTTATATACAAGGGAGGCACTTCCATTGGCAATAGAAGGCCTCATTCGATAACACCATCGTACAAAACTACCCTGATCCTTTAGTCCCTCCGCCATCAAAAACAACAACTAATACTAACAATGCGTGACCCCCCCCCAAAAAAAAAAACACACAGGGTTGCTGACACCCGGCTGATTGGTGTAATTTCGCCATTAAAAGTACGCTTAGTACACAAAATTCCAACTACACAAGGATAAAATAGGCAATCTTCAACTCAGAAACTTAGATCAATTGCACAGGTGGCCCACACAATATTGGGGACAGGGAACGTCCACTAGCACAACTGGACAGAATTTGACATACAATCACGTCGGTCCGGGCCCTTTGGAGCGTACACGGCATCAGCGGTTGGCGTCCCCCGCCGGGTCCCCTTCCTCCTTTCCACCATCCTGACATACAATTAAAAAGTACGACTATCGTACATAAAAGCGGTGTTTTTGCGGCATCATTCCTGAAACACCGACCAATTAAAAAGCTCAACAATTGAGCATTAACGAGTCGCAAAAGCTCTTAGTTAGCATACGCGACTTTAATCATTCTCAGTCAGTCTGGCTACCCAGTCTGGCTACAGACACGATAGGGTACGCACGCTTGTGGCACCGCTCCTAGGAAATTTTCACTAACAGAAGAAAATCGACTAGAATTGCCCTGCAAGTTCCCAGCGCCTAACAAGAAACAAGAAACTACACAAATTATCTACAAACAGCGAGTAAAGAGGGATTAGAGACTGCATTTGACTACATTGACCGACTACGAACAAAGAACAAAGGCAAGACAGCAGCAGTAACAGCAGGGAGCCTCCAACACAAGACAAAGGAATCACACAAACTGTGACTGTAAAACCGCTAATTGCTCTCCACTTCTCCTTAACAACTTCATTCAAGGTAAGGAGTTTATTTACTTTATTGATTCAGATATAAACCAACGGGAAATATTGTGCCCCTTTAAATTTTGTAATTAAGATCATAGAACAGCGATAACAATAAACCCCCAGTCCATATACTATTAGTATCGCTAACAATAACGGGGAGAAACAGACCGCGTTAACGAAATCTTGTGGGTTAGTTCATTTTTGTTACTCATTGTTTGACGTGTATTTTTCCAACGCGTTGCGACTCGTTTACGTCTAGGTCACGTACGCATGGTCTCACCCTCCCTGCTGCTGTTAATTTAAAAAATTTATTTATTAATTATTATGCCTGAATAATCAGATTACCGTGACATTGTTACGGATTTAGAATTAAAATAATGATTATTTGATAACTACAAGCGATTTATGGACACTAACTCGATTGTTTGAATTCATCGACCGTAACAGAATTAAAGAACATGAAAAGATCAATTATTTCCATAACAAAATGATTATCAACGAACAAGAAAATCAGCATTATTTTATTTATCCAAATAAATTTATCGCATTCAGGTGCATCAACGATGAGATTGTGCCTGTCATTGGTGCTAAAAATATTTTTAATGATACTACTGATCATTATATTAGATTTATATTTGATGAAGAAATGAAGCGACGAAATTATCTTCTCCGCGAACCTGAAGAATTTCTAGAAAAACAACTTGGTAGACCACTCTCCGAAAAAGAGAGAAGTATGAGAAATACTGCGATAGAGGATGATACTCGCAGGAGAAAAAAGATGAAAGAGTAATAATGAAAAAATTATGAGATTGGAATTGCTGATCTATTGGTGTTGTACGTGATTTTTATCAGTTCACCCTCTCTGCTATAATTAAATCATTGTTATATCAATAATGATTGGTGAAGCTCACTAAGCTAGACTAGCTCGAGAGCGACTAGAAGCAATCAAGAAATATCTACCTGTCCGTGATTCTGTCAGACAACAATTACAGTCACGTCAGCAAACACAAGAAGAATTTGCAGAAGATGTAGAACAATTATTTGAACCAATTACTGAACCAACAAAGAAAATTGCTGCAGCAACTGAGGCAACACAAAAAGCTCTTAAAACATTGCCTGCCGATATTGCTGGGCGTCTTCGAGCAACTCGACCACCACCCAGGCAACTTCCTCAACCACCACCTGAAATTCAACCACAACCTGAACCACCAAAAACCAAAACCAAAATAGTAGATAAATTCACACCTGAACGTATTGCCGCTATCAAAGACACAAATAAATTAATAAAGATTGCCGCGTATGGATATTATCAAAGAGAAAAATACGTGAAACCTGAATATATTAATACGTTGAAATCTGGCGATTGGGTCAAGGATATATATCGTATCGCTACTGATACTCCGCAGATCACATCTGTGGAAGATGTTAATCAGTTTGATATTTTTAACCAGACAGTGAAAGAGTATATTGAACAAGAAAAGCAAACAAGAAAACAAAAAGAAGAAGAAATGAAACAGCAACTTGAAAAAACAAAAGCAGAAAGGGAATCAAGGAAGAAAAAAGTAGTGGAAACAACAGGTGAGAAAGAAGAATTGCAGGATGCCTCTGGTACCACTGGAAGTGGTATTGGTACAGGTACTAGTGGAAGTGGTCTTATTACTCCATGTCCCGATAACGTCCTTGCTGACGTCGACAGATTAGAAATTCTGATCGGTGGAAAACGAGCTGGTGATAATTCTCCAGAAATCATTAATGAAGCAGCTGCTATTTGTCAACGATTATTTACAGGTGGTATTATGGATATTAACGTGTATCGGTCCCTCATTAATGAAATCGCCGATGATTATCACAGTGATGAAACAGTTAGATATAATTACTATAATAAGATGATCATACATGTTGCTCAACGTGGACCAACTATGGTCAGGGTGATAAATTCGCGATTACCAGTATATAAAGCATTCTACGGAGATGGACTCGGCGATGTTGTTCAGGGTTTATTTAGAAGGATAGCCCCAAAAGCCATACCGATTGCAAAGCAACTAGGCATGAAAGCTATTGACGTTGTTCGTGAAAAAAGTATTAGTGCTGTTGGTGATGTTGCCAGCAAAGCATTTTCAGCAATCAAGGATAGACTAGCACGATTAATACGACGAAAACCTCAGCCAGTAAAATTACCCAGAAAAAACCGCTGAAGCAACTGGAAAAATAGCCGAGCGAACTAAGAAAACAAAAAAGATCCTACGAAAACTTCCGGTTGAAATAACTGCGGCTCAGCCAACTCAAGAAATACTTGAAGGTATTGACCAAGCTCGTGCTGAAATAGGTGAAATGAAGAAACATATACCAGAACAAGAAGAAGAAGAATAAGAAGAAGCGCGAGAAAGAATTACACTGAATGACAAATTTACCGAGGGTGCTATTAAATACATCAAAAATCTTGACAGCACGAATAAATTATCTGCATTTGCCGCCACGAGTTTTGATGTAAGAAAACAAATTTTGAAACCTGAGCACGTCAATGATAATGTAAGTAGTGAAATCTGGTACAAATGGATATTTCGTATATTTCACGGAGTTGATCAGGCTCGAAATAGTGATTCAAGATATATTTCATTTAGTAATAAAATAGATAACTATTTTTCACGGTTACAAAAACAACAACAACAACAACAAAAAAAAAGATCAACCAGTCAAATATTAAGTGAGGAAGAATGGCAAGACGCTCCCGGCGCAACTGGAAGTGGTATTGATTCAGGTATCAGGGGAAGTGGTCTTATTACTCCATGTCCGGATAACATTCTTGCTGATGTTGATCGACTAGAAATTTTAATCGGTGGAAAACGAGCTGGTAATAACTCTTCTGAGATCACCAACGAAATAGCATCAATTTGTCAACGATTATTTACAGGCGATATCATGGACATTAATGTTTACCGGGAACTCATCGATGAAATTACCGACGATTACCACAGTGATTAAACAGTTAGACATAATAACTATAATAAAATGATTATACACGCTTCTCAACGTGGACCGACTATGGTCAGGGTGATAAATTCGCGATTACCAGTATATAAAGCATTCTACGGAGATGGACTCGGCGATGTTGTTCAGGGTTTATTTAGAAGGATAGCCCCAAAAGCAATACCGACTGCAAAGCAACTGGGCATGAAAGCTATTGACGTTGTTCGTGAAAAAGGCATTAGTGTTGTTGGTGACGTTGCCAGTAAAGCATTTTCAGCAATCAAGGATAGACTAGCACGATTAATACGACGAAACCCTCAGCCAGTGAAATTACCCAGCGCTGAAGTGATGCCTGCAAACGTTAGTAAAATAATAAATCAAGCCGCAAATAAAAAAATTAGCGTCTTTGGCTGGTGAAAAAGAAAAAATATAACTGCTAGTCTGGATGCAGGAAGTGGTTTTTGTGTTAAACGATAACAAATATAATAAGAACGTTCAAACGCATATCTGATCCCGCATTCAACATGGACGCACCAGTTCTCAAAGATAAATCGGTACGTGATTATCAATATTATTCTTATGACGCACGTGTACCTGACGAGCGTGGAAGAATTGAATTACAAGTTCAGGATACAAGCAGATATTTCTTGCCTGCTGAGGCATTTATTGAAGTCGAAGGTAGACTTTTAAAATTAGATAATACAGATTACGGAATTGGTGATTGAGTTGGTTTTGTCAATAATGGTATTATGGCGTTATTCAAAAGTGCCTCATATAACATTGATGGACGAGAGATTGAGATTTGTCATGACGACATTGACGTTGCCACAACGATACTTGGTCTTGCAAGATATAGAGATGATTACTCAAGATCAGCTGGTCCATCAATGATGTTTGTCAAAGATACAACTGATCATCCAGAAAACAGAAATGTAACATTAAATGCAGCTGCGGACACCGTTGTATCAATGAATGAAAATTTCAACTTGGGATTCGCGTCACGTCGAGCAATGCTGGGCGACGATGAAAGATTTTCATGTGCGACTCCACTGTCACACATCTTTGGATTTTGTAGAAATGTTAGAAAGGTTATTTTTGGAACCAAGCACAAAATTGTACTCGTACGAAAAAATACCGACGATGATGCAATATGGCACGCTGAAGGAGCTAACGCAGGTGCAACTGCGTCACTTCATGGTAAAGTAATACTGAAAAAACTTTCATTGTGGATGCCAACAATGACACCGTCGTTAATTGAAGAACAAAGGTTACTTTCTTTCATGGACAGAGGCGGTAAATCAACATTGTCATGGCTAACAATGACCACGGATTCTATCCAGAGTAACATTAATGGTTTATTTACATGGCAAATAGCATCACAACAAGGTGTCTCTGCATTGCGACATATATTTGTTGCACTTCAAGATGTTACGCGAGTAAACTCACAAATACGAAGTATTATGATATTTGATAAACTCGGCGTTACTGATGTTTCTTTGAGGAAAAATGGACATCAAGAACCAGCCGAGGATATTTTGTTAAATTTTGAACAAAACAGTGTTGCACGTGCGTATCATCGTCTGATGACGTTCATGGGACGTGATCAAAATGTTGATACTGGTTTACAAATATCTCAGCGGGAGTTTACGACGTTGTATCCGATCTATTACTTTTCGCTGGAACACTTGGACTTGTTTAAACAGTCCGTCGTTGACATACATTTTCGAGCTCGTGTTACAAGAGGAGCTATTGCTAATTACAGAGCAATCGCCGTCATACTCAGCGATAAAACAATGTTACTTGAAGGTGTTGGTGGACGAATGAGAGTTATTGATGCGCCTTTAGAAAACATGTAATTAGATCATGAATAAAATTATAAATGTCATATCATCATGATAGTGTCAGTCTGACTCCTGGTCAGATTAAAAAAAACTGCAGTCAGCATCAGCGAAGCGATGTGGAGTAAAAATATCACTAACGCGAGAACAGATCACAGGTGGTTCAAATAAACTATCGCTGACAGAACGTCATTTCAAGTATTTCAATGAAGCCAAACAATCAAAGAAAGGTATACGCGTAAATCTTTCTGCGGGTGCCATCAACAACACTGCTAAGACAGGTCGTATATTTCCACTTCTTGCAGCTATTCCAGGAATAATAGCCGCTGCAGCCCCAGCTGTTGCAAAAGCAGCTGCATTAGGTGCAGTTGGAACTTTAAAGAAAGCAACAGGGAAAGGATTAAAAAAACAGAAGACGATCCCAAATGGGTCTAGGTCTGAGACTTCCAGGAACTCGATACGGACGCGGATTAAGAATTCCAGGGACTCGCTGATTTTCCCGCTATCCAGTTTTGATTTACTCGATGCTGCTACGCGATTAAATATAAAAAATTTCAGAGGTGTTTCTATGCGTGATCAATTACCACACAAACCAAACAACGTTGAAACCGGAATACTCAACCTCGATAAAACCTCCGGCCGTGGTACTCATTGGGTTGCTTACGCGATTGATTCACGTGGAATTATTTATTTCGATTCGTACGGACTGGCAACACCAAAAGAATTTCTGAAGTATGTCACTGGTGATTCTATCACTGGCAACATTCCGATCTGGTATTCAACGTTACCAACACAAACATTTAACGGATCCACCAATATGTCGACGCTGCAACGAAGAAAGATGTCGCTGATAAGGAAATTTCAGCGACAACTTCGTTAACTACAATCAACGATGGAATGACCACACTCAAAACTGATCTTACTAATTAAGTACAACTGTTTCCGCAGAAACGTAAACAGAACCATTAATGAATTTTTTGGAAGTCCACCAACCGTTGACATAAATCTCACCGATATAAATGCAAGAATCAACGATATTATCAGTGGAATTCCTAATACCATCAATCTCGTTAAAATTCCACACAAACAAATTAACAATATCGTGTACACAGTATCATCAGGATCATCAACATGGACACCGCAAAATAACACTATCAAACATACCGCGGAGGTCACTGGTGTGTACAGGCTGTACGTATTTAGTTCTGCAAAATTTAGGATAATTACCACGTATCTATGGCGTCATTCAACCGATAATTTTTCTGGAACTGTATCTGTAGTGTTAAATAAAGATACTGAAGAAACGTTTATGCTGGAATCATCTGTTAAAAAATTAACCTCGGCGTCTTACTGGTGGTGTCTGGAATTTGCAGCTGAAACACCTCAATTAATTACTTAATACAGTATAATGATAGACGTTCAGCGATACAGATACAATCAAGTATGTGCGTGGCAAACTAAACTAAAAAATATCATCGACGATTACACAATAAAAGTGAAAAAATATCGAAGACGCGTGGTTGTCGTTGACATAGTTGTCTATTCAGTTTCTGCGC
>JAECUM010030416.1:0-34523 GCA_016617855.1 Megalonaias nervosa
AAACGAATTCTGTGGATATCATATGCAAAGCATTCGGAACAGGAGTCTAGGACCAAAACCATGTTTACGGTGTGGTGTTGGGGTTAGAGGAGAAACGCAGTTGTGTGTGCAATGTGGTGGTAAAAAATACAGAGAGCTGAAACGATATTATGATCAAAAAAAAAAATAACGCCCATGGAGTCGAATCTCTCATAAAAACCGCAGAAGACTATCTCGCCAGATTTTCAAAATAATGATTTAGACAAATAATATTATTATATAAATGGAGCAAAATGAATTTGTAAAACATCCCATCATCAAGAATTATGAGACATCTCGAGATGGTGTAATCAGGAAGTGTCGATTAAGAAAACCAGTTGGTTTTGTCACTAATACTGGTTATCTCATGTTCAGCGCCGGGGAAAAAAGTTATTACTCACATAGATTCGTGTACGAATGTTTTCCTTAAGTCATCGAAGACGGATTTGTGATCGATCATATTGATTCAGATCCGGAAAATAATTCTTTATTAAATTTACGAATTGTTACACAAAGTAAGAATTGTAAATTCGGAAATACTGGGAAACATAGTAAATTTCCCAGAGTGATTAAATCCGTAAATGTAGAGAGACAGGCGAAGAAATAATATTTCAATCAATAAATGCAGCTTCTAAATATTTTGATATTGTCCCATCTTCAGTAAAATATGTCGCGGATAATATAAGAAGATCGGCATTTTCAAATAAATTCGAACAAAAAATCAAACTTAAATATCACACACATGAAGGAAGATAACTCTATCAAGCATACGATTTCTCTGATAGAGTAAATAAGCAGTTGTCCCGCTTGATTACATAACCGCGATTCTTTTTTATGTGTCGTATTCACTAACTGTCTGTAAGCAATTAGCTGTCAGTGGATCAGTATAATTTACAACAGAGAAGGATATTTACACCTTTTCACTCTGATAAATTCAGATCGTTCATAAGTTAGATATATACATGCAATCCAGGTAGGTTATTTTTATATCTTCAATGTACCCGTGCAAATTACAGGTAGGTTATTTTTAGACCTTCCAGGTACACAATAGACCTGTATATACATTTAATACGCCACTCAGTAGGTCACGCGACATCTGTTTACAAACGACATCCGGTGGATTTATTTTAGATCCACTACAGTTTATTTAGCGTTAATAATTTCTGAAACGTGTGTGAGATTTATTTTAGGTTCACACTGCGGTTTATTCAGCATAATAATTTCTAAAACGTGTGTGAGATTTATTTTAGATCCACACTGCAGTTTATACAGCATTAGGTAAGTTCATAATAATTTTTGAAACATACATTTGCAAGAATTGGACAGTGGCGCAGTGTTATAACGTTGGATTATCATACTGAGGCCTGGGGTTCGATACCCGTGCCAGACGTATCGTCGACTGAGGCAGTAGGATGCCAATTTTTCTTAATAAGTGGGGGCTCCAAGCCCCAAAGGGATTTTATGTACACCTCCTCACCACGTCAAACAACGTGGTGAGTGCGTTTTGCACTCTCCCCGGGGTTTGATATTGGGGGGTGTACATGAAATTGAAAGGCCTAGACAACCCTCTGAATCTCTAAAATTTCGTTTCGTTTAGCGATTCGCTGGGGGGGTGTCTATGCAAGAATTTGTGGAGCCTCCAAAAATAAACAGTAGCGTATGTGAGCTCTCAACCTCATTTGAAGGGTACCCCACACAAGGACATTCATAAAGAATGTCAGCCAAAAAGAAAAGCCTTATGCAAGCCATAAGAAAGGCATCCAGAATAATAATATTTATTCAAAATAATATTTTAATCCGGATCAGATTCAGATAATTTATTTGACAGATTTTTTTGTTTGTTTTCCTTACGATCTCACATATAGATTAATATTTAATGATTTATTTCTCAAATCCAACAAGTGTCCGGTTTGGTCAGTACGTTTAAAATGTATCCTTGATAATAACGGATTATGACATCTCAGATAAACAGGATTAACTGGTTCTGATACAATCAAATATCCTGGTGGGACTTGCGGTGTAAATGTATATAAAATGTATCCTTGCTGGGCCTGATTGGATTTTTCAAGATCTACTTGATAGCTGCCATCGATGACGTCACAAACTAGATTGACCGCGATTGTCGATGTTATATTGACAATACCAGGCGAAATATGACGACCACCTTCGTACGGTTCGTTATTGTGCCTGAGAATACCTGGTGGTGAGGATACTTTTCTCCATGCCTCCATAACGTTTGTAAAATTATCATTGATGATGCCGCCGATTTCCTGTCCTGTATCAAACCGAAGATCAAGTAAATGATTGTGTTCATCGTCTAAATTAATTGCTCTTCCGTAATGTTTCAAATATAAATCTCGTAATTCAGCACCGGCTTTTATATTTTTAAGAATGATTTTGTTAACATATATTAGGTCTGAATAGACCTGTCTTATATGCTGAATATTTTCAATAATTTGTTGTTTTATATCATCGCTGTAATGTTTTGTTATACTGTAAAATAGATTTTTTATGTTGGTGTGTGTTCGAGTGAATTCAGACCCAATTTCGTCGGCGTATGATTTAATAAACGCTGTGTTGACAATTTTTTCTGTATCCTCAAGTTTGAATAAATAAATTCCTAAATCAGGAATCTTTTCATTTTCGCTAATGAAATAGGCTCTATCAAGCTGATACCAAAAGCGACCTCGTGATATTCTGGAAGTTTTATAAATATTCGTTTTGTTATCAAAAACAAATTCAGCTTTGGTCGGTTCTGGTGGACGTTGATAACTTGGTGGGACTTCAGGCCAGCCAAGTACGGTTCTGATCGATGATTGATAATTATCTACAGCATAATCTGGCGTGGATATTTCAATCGCGGCTGATAATGTTGGTTGGTGAACAGTGATAGCTATCTTGGATTCTTTCCCAGTGATAGATTTGATTCTGCCTTGGAATTCCCCATTGATCTGCTCTATTTGGTAACTGCCCGTGGGTATACTTACAACTTACCAATCGGGCGTTCCATCGGGTTTATTTTTATTTGCAAATAGCAGCGAATTTTTTGGCTGTAATCCACCAAACGATTTCGATCTAACATTTGGCCAACTATGATACACTCACAGTTGTGCCAGTGCTATTTCCTTTGCTGGAATTGCAGTTGGAAAGTTAACGCTGAACTCAGGATTGGTTGAACTCGCTGATATCATTGTGGTCTTTAACGGTGTTGTATTAGTGGTGATCTGTTGTAGTAGTTCCTGCGATGACAACATTATTATTCTAAAACCCTAATTTTAAATCGGGATTCTAATTCCCAATTTGATCTCGCTTCATTAATTCTAGATCCAGGTATTCCAGTGGATCTTTTTCTTTTTCGTCAAATACTTCATTGTAAGTTTCTATTATCGTTGCGAATTCCTCATCGGATATTTTGCCTTCACTGAGATACGACGAAATCAACGATGATAATTTGGAATATGCTAACATCGCCGCGTGTAGGTTTATTGTGTAATCGTGTAATTTTGAGTTTGTGCATGTAGCTATATGTTTTGCAATAATATTAAAAATACCAGCAATTGTTGTTGCAGATGAAACGACAATTGTTACAATTGCTGGCAATGTCATTGTTATTGTTGATAATAATACGCCAGTTCCAGCGATAACAGCGGATGCCGAATACACAATTATGTCAACGACAACTACACGTCTGCGATATTTTTTTACCTTAACTGTGTAATCGTCAACGATATTCTTCAATTTGGTTAGCCACTCACATACTTGATTGTATCTGTAATATTGAACGTCAATTGGGTTTTGATTCATTGTATTTTTATTAAATAATTAATTGAGGTGTTTCAGCAACAAATTCCAGACACCACCAGTAAGACGCTGCGATTAATTTTTTATCAGATGGTTCCAGTATAAACGTTTCTTCGTTATCTTTATTTAGCACAATAGACACGGTCCAGGAAAATTATCGGTTGAATGACGCCATGGATATGTGGTAAATGTCCTAAATTTTGCAGAGCTGAACACGGACAGCCTATACACACCAGTGACTTCCGCGGTATGTTTGATAGTGTTATTTTGCTGTGACCATGTTGCTGATCCTGATGATACTGTGCATACCACATTGATGATCTGCTTGTGAGGAATATTAATCAGATTAGTTTTATTAACAATCTCAGAAATTCCACTAACGATGTCGTCGAGTTTGTTTTAACTTCAAAAATATCGACAGCGAATGGACTTCCAAAGAAATCCTCTGCAGTTTTATTAAGTTTTTGAAATTTTTACGAGTATTCATAAACATATTTACGTGAACGTCATATTCGGATCGTAAAGTGATTAATTTGTCATCGACTATAGTATCTTTATCATCCACATATTTCTTTTTTGCGGCATCTTCATCGCTGGTTGGTTCTCTTAAAACAACGATTTTATTGTTATTCATGTTGAGTTCACCTGTCATTGCATCACCGGTGGATCGTAAACGATCAGCAATGCTCTTTATAATTTCATTTCTGATGGTTGCGATTGATACATTGAGTCTCTGATTCTACCACCGTCAGTAAATATTGGAATATTATCCGTGGTAGCACCGAGAACTCTACGAATTATGTCGATCCACTTAATATTACTCGTCTTTAAAACACCGTATTTATCCTGAAAAACAACAACTTCATCCCGGGCAACTCCAGAGAGGTTCATAAAATCAGCGAGTTCATCTTTAGTCACGTATTTTGATAAATCAATATCATCTTTTCTCTTCCTGTCAGAGACAGGAGATGATCTTCCATAAATATCAACCATTATACTTTAAGATCTGTTTAAAACGTTGCACAACGATGTATACTCGTGCATGACTTTATGAGGTGGCATTAACTACGTTGGGTCGCCAGACTTCATCAGTGTCGGTGGCTTTTCTCACAAGTACAACTGTATGCTTGGCTCCGAAAATAACCTTTCTAACATTTCTACAAAATCCAAATATATGTGATAGTGGAATCGCACATGAGAACTCTGCATTGTCGTTCAACATTGATCGACGTGCTGCGAATCCTATGTTGAAATCTGCATTGACGCTCTGTAACGTCGAAAATGCAGCGGCGTGTCGTGCTATCATTCCATCTGTGAGAAAACACGAAGTCTAACACGAAGACCACTTCCTGCTATCAGACTTGCAGTTGTATTTTTTCTTTTTCTTATACTGGTACACCAGCCAACTTGCTAGTTTTTCATTTGCAGCTTGATTTATTACTTTACTAACATTTGCAGGCATAACTTCAGTGCTGGGCAATTTTGCTGGCTGAGGTTTTCGTCATATCAATCGTGCTAGTCTGTCCTTGATTGCCGAGAATGCTTTGCCACCAACATCACCAACAGCACTAATACCTTTATCACGAACAACGTCAATAGCTTTCATTCCCAGTTGCTTTGCAATCGGTATTGCTTTTGGGGCTATCCTTCCAAATAGACCCTGAACAACATCACCGAGTCCATCTCCGTAGATTGCTTTATAGGTTGGTAATCTCGAATTTATCACCCTGACCATTACAGGACCACGTTGAGCATTATGTATGATCATCTTATGTTATATCGTTTCGTTAATCACTGAAATAATCATCGGCGATTTCGTTAATGAGAGACCGATACACATTAATATCCATGATACCGCCTGTAAATAATCGTTGACAAATAGCAGCTGCTTCATTAATGATTTCCGGAGGGTTATTACCGGTTCGTTTTCCCCCGATGAGGATTTCTAGTCTATCAATATCGGCAAGGACGTTATCGGGACATGGAGTAATAAAACCACTTCCCCTGGTACCTGTACCAATACCACTTCCAGTGGCACCGGAGTCAGGTGATGGTTGTCTCTTTTGTCGAGATTTCTGCTTTCTTGGTGATATAACTGTCGTTCCAACATCTTTCATTTCATGAATTTTATCAATAAAATCATCATATTCTTTTCTATATTTTACACTGATTTGTGGAATATCTTTGTACTCACGAAATACCCTAGCAATCCCTCTTTTTCTGGAGTGTTAACAAACTCTGGTTTTAAAAATTTATGCCGCAGCTGATATCCCTCCGCAGCAACCTTAACAGGATCGGTCATAACTTCTATATAGCCTTGCTAAGTAAAATACCAAGTTTTTAGTTCTGGTGTAGACAGATTCTCGACGATAATTTTAACGTCTTGAATTTCAGCACGTGTTTTGTCGGCAGACTCCATAGCTTCTTTAATTTGATTTGGTAATGCTCCGATAACCTGCTGTGTTGCAGTTGTAGCCTCAGCGGTTTTCTCCAACGTGGGAAGATGACCAACGGTAGCCTTCGTAGCCGGTTTAAATAATTTTTCTGCACCTTCTGCAAATTCCACCTGAGACTCCTGACGTGCTTGTAATTTTCGTTTATCAGAATCACGGACAGGTAGATATTTCTTGATTGCCTCTAGTCGCTCTCGAGCTAGTCTAGCTGAGTGTGGTTCGCCAAGCATTATTGATATAATAATGATTTATTTACAGCAGCAGAAAGGGTGAACGACCAAAACTGAGTGATCGAAGAGTGAACGAACACGCCATAAAAAAAATACAAACACGCGCGTCAAAGATAAAGTAACAGAATAAGCTAACCCAATTAGAGAAACTCTCGGTCGGTTAGATGCTTCGGTTTAGCGTTATTGACCTTATAATTTCGTTTTCTTAGGAAGCTTTATTTTCCATAAATAAGGTCTCAGCAAAATGGTCTGTTTACCCTTTCTGCTGCTGAATTTTATAAAATAACAGTTCTTTTAGATTTCCATGCTTTCTTTGGATGCGACATAATTTGGTAGGCTTGCCAAGTGACATTCTGGAAATCGATCACAAGCTCGGATGAATCACCTAAGCTTTTTCAGGGTTAGGAGAGCATATAAATGTTACTGATGCTAATACTGATGCACTTGGGAAGTTGGTATATTATCTTTATGAACCAACAACGTCTTTTGCAAAACTGTCAAACCTAAGGTATAATATGTTCATTAGGAAGGATACTGGCTCAGAACATATTCCTCCTACAAGGTTAGCACTTGTGGAAATGATTGGTATGGTAAAATACATGGCAAGATGGTGTTGAGTGACCAAGTACTCCAGACTGTGGTTGGTAAATGAAAGACGGAAACGTTGTACCAAAAGGAATACCTCTGCCTTCAAACCGCGAAACCGTGATCGATTTTATAAAGTACGCATATACCTTCGTTCCTGTGCACTGTCGGCAGGATTGTACTGAACAGATGTGCAGATGTGATGTAGATTCCGAACTATGTCAAAAAACTCTTGTTTCGTATGTTGCCAGGGATGAAAAAGTCGAATAATGTGATAGTATTGTATCATATTGTAATATAATTCGTGATTCATTTAGAGCAGTGGTTTCCAAACTTTTTCGGGCCACCACCCCCTTGGTTATCCTCAGTGCCCCCTACCTTACCACGTAACAAGCATTATTGAGCATTAGCGCCCCCCTCGGTAATCCCACCGCCCACTTTGGGAACTACTGATATAGAGGCACAGATAGATGATGTGCAAAGTGGTTGTAGCTTACAGCTCCTCTCGTGATATAACACATCATGCAAAACGTATATAAATTGAGATATATTTCGTAATTTACTTAGTTCTAAACTTCCTGCACTTTTTATATGGGCTGATACGTCTAGACCTCCAGCTATGATAATTTAGCAGCCCAATGAGTTGATCCCCCAAATAATCTAAGGTTAAACGGCTTTTATATATGTTTGTTTCCCCTACCCCGTTTTGAATTATAGTTATTTTTTTTTTAAATTAAACAGAATTTTGAGTCAAAAAAAGACAATATTAGTTTTGACTAAGGTTCCTCTTTTCTAGTTTATTGGAACATACTCGTTTTTGATTCCCGTTGCCAGGTAACCATTTCTTCCATTCACAGGCCTAAATTGCATTTCCAAACAGGCTTGTACTCCCCTCCTCAGAAATTGCATGTAAAATATGGTTTCCTCACTCTTTTGGACGGTTTTAATTGATCTTTGCCATGGATCGCTATATTTTGTCCTTTTCTTGTATGCAGTATGTAATATTTGTTGTTTTTGTCTTTGATATATGCATGTTATGAAGAGCTTTTCATACCACTGAATTGGTATAAACTTCTACTGTTTGAAAAGTTCGATTTATATACCAACATTGATGGTCCTAATTTTTCTTTCGAAATATATATGCAGCTTGTCATTTGAGCTTTGACTGTGGCTTTGACGTTAGCGAGAAAAACTCTGCAAATTACGTTGTTTTATGAATTCCGATGTTAGTTATAAATTTTATATGTTTCTAACTTTCCTCACTAAGTTCCACGGGAGACAAATACAGGACAAGTGCCCCTGTACTAAATAGCTGAAGGCTTGCATTAACTTGAAATAGAAATCCAGCGTATGATTAAAAAAATTGCGATAAATCTGTAAATGTTTACACATGTAGGTAAATATCAATAAGTTGCTAAATTGTGCTTAGTCATCCTTGGGTGAATAACAATGATGATCTTGACATTCACTGACAGATAGTTGATGAGACGGTATGTTCAATTCAGAGCAACCTGAAGAAGAAAGGACCAAAAGAGACCCATCATTTTCTTAAAATTAAATCATTTTTGTAAGAATTTTTAACGATTATTAATCTTGATTGTGTGATTTAAAAGCACAAGGTATTTAAAAGACTATGGTTTTGACCTGGATGAATGACAATTATAGCTTTTGAGAATGACTTATTTCGCTTTGTATTTCTATTCAAGCCAAGCTCTGTACCGTAAATCTGTGGAAAGTTCACAAACTGAGACAGTCACCGTATTTGACACGCCCGTGAGGATAATACAGCTTTATGACAACCGTATTTATTGCGTTTCCCATGTCGGATTCAATTTGACGGTTAGCTCAATATCCTTGGATGAAAACGAAACAAGAATACACTTCGAAAGGAACTTGGTCATCATTCCTAATGCCTACGCTTTCGATGCTTACGGGTAAGATTACATTTCTATCTATCTATCCATTGAGACATACATACATATATATATATATATATATATATATATATATATATATATATATATATATATATATATATATATATATATATAGCCCATGTCAATGTTGGAGTTTCTCACAAGGTTAATTTTAGACCAATTTTATTTTGTATTTTAATCAGTGACCTCCTCTTGGTATCTGACCGTACTGAATTGTTTATGTTTGCAGATGACACGGCTGCCGAAATTGTGAACTAAATTTTGACATGTCATATTTTTTAAATTTTTGTAACTGTTAAGGACTCCCCTACACTCAATCAGATAATTGAGATAATGGAGTGGTGAATGTTTAGGACGGGCGACCATCACTCAAAGAATGAAGATTAAAATAAGATGAACAGTGCAAACTACACAAATGATATAAAATTTATTAATATATAACACTAATATTGCACACACTCACACATTCCCACCAGCACTACCTATCCTGATGATAATGAAAGGAGTAATGAAATAATAACATTAATTTCTTCCTATTCTTCAGCTCTCTTTTCTATTGTTCAGTTTTGTTATTTCATTGTAACTAGAACTCACCAGTGTCCAATTTTCCCACGCGAGTCTTGATCCGTATATCACTCACAACAGATCTGCGTCAAGAAATTTTCACAATTTATCATCGATTGTAATATAAACTTCCTCAACACGAATTATCTTCTATACCTGATCACAATTCATTACTATTTTGTTGTTCCATAATTTAACACAATACCTTTGCTTTGCATACTCACATTTTAAATTTTCACCTACACCGGCCAGAACGTTCGGAGAAGTCTGTCTTGTGGATTCACTGGTCTTCAGTCACCCTGGCCCTCTCTCTGTGACTGCTTTATGTTATCAGTACACATCAATATATGAAACATACTTTTCCTCACAGCATGGGTATCGTGTAGGAACACATGCTATTCCTTAAGTTCCCAACGTCAGTATTACTCAGCGAGCAGATTCTATGTCCTCTCATGGCAACATGATACACTATGAGTGTCAATTTTTGCCGCGTTTGTGTGACATTCCTCCCCATTTCCTGACAACAAACGGATCCTGTTTAGTGTCAATGAACTAGTTCCCACAAACTGTAATACTCAAATGTAATTGTAAAGTCTATCCTAATCCATAGAGAATTCTCTTCAACATTGAATAACTTAAATATCCTTGTATTGTTTTCCTTTCATACAGAAATCCTTGTTACTCTGAGAGCTTAAATGATCTTGTATGTCTGCATCAATAGTGAGCTCCCTCCAAAATAACACTATATATATATATATATATATATATATATATATATATATATATATATATATATATATATATATATATATATATATATATATATATATATATATTAATCCACATAAAAAACATCAATATATTAAGCAAAAATGCTGAGAACGGTGTAATCTGTTTGAGACCCATACATTATAGTCATCCAGTAACAAATATATTTTAAAATCCATTAACACCTAAACTGGGCTTTCAATGATAAAGATTTGACAAGGGACATAACTTTTGCCTATGTATCTATTTTTCTTTGGGACAGCGAGATAGCGCGTTAGCTACCACATTAGAATTTCCCGCGATAGAATTAACAAAAAATAATTACTCTTGGATACCTAAAGCCCGACAAATTAGTCTAAAGTTTCTGTAACGACGTTGGGTCAAGAATTTTAATGGTATGTGATTGACCTGTGAAGTGAAGTTTTTGACATGTAAATACAGAACAAATTTCTCAATAGCCCATACTATTGCTAAACACTCTTTTTGAGTAGTAGAAGAGATTACGACTAGCATACTATACAGCGTGTAATTCATCTTCATCCCACTGAAGCAATATAGCTTCTAGTCCTGCATCTGAGGAATCAGTTCGAACAATAAAATCTTTACTAAGACTGGGTAGTTTTACGATGGGATCGTTAGCGACAACATGTTTTAGAGATTTGAATGTTTCGTGACATTCTTCAGTCCAAACGAACTTCTTTGGCTTATTATGTTTATTTTGAGGCAGGCAGTTATTTCGCCAAAATTCGGAATAAATTTTAGATAGCAACTGACCATACCAATAACAGCCTTAACTTGGAGTTGGTATTTGGTATTTACAACTGTAAAATTTTTTGATTTTGTAGTTTTCTTTTCGCGTTTTAATTCACCACCACCGAACAATGTGTCCTCGAAATTCAAATTGTTTAAACCCTGCCCTAACCTTAGAGGGCTGTACTGTAAGATTATTCTCTTTGAGAATCTCAAGTACCCCTCGAAATGAATATAGGTGTCTTTTTCAAGAGTGCGATGTAACCAAAATATCGTCAAAACTTCGAGGCGTTATGTTTCCCTAATGGTAATTTTCGCAATAAGCCGAGCAAAAGTGTTCGGCGCATTAACCAATCCAAAGGGCATCCTCACAATCTGAAACAGACCGAATGAGGTCCGAAAGGCTGGATTTTGTTTTCGGTCTGCATGGGCTACTGGTATTTGCCAATATCCTTTTGTTAGGTCAAATTTAGTAAAATATGTTGCGCCTGTTAGGTTAGAAATAAGTTCTTCCTGTGAAGGTATAAGTTATGGTTCAAAAATGTGATTTTATTGAACTTAGGGTAATCGATACAGAAGCGTGTCGAGCCGTCATTCTTTTTCACAAGGACAATGAGTGAAGAATATGGTGATTTTGATAGCTCAGTCTCTCCCAAGTCAGGCATGCCTTTTACTTCTTTATCGATGATTTCTCTGGTTTGTGAATGGTGTAGGGTGTGGTTTGATGTTAATTGGCTAAGATGTTGTTACTCTTATTGTATGTTCTATCAATTTTGTTTGACCTCGTTATTCAGGTAGGACGTGTTTAAAGTAAAGAAATATTTCTATCAAATCGGTTTGTTGATTTTGTGTCAAAACTGAATAAATATTGACGATACCATTAATTGTAGTGCTTGTCTCTCGCACTGTAATAGTCATGGATTCCGAATGGTTATCACCCTGGTCTATATCCCCAATATTGACATACCCAGGTTTTTGTTGAACTTCTTTCCATTCATTGTATTTCTTGAGCATTGATATTGTGTATTTTCCTTTTGGTTACTACTTAAACTCGTTAATTGCAAGTATTAACGGATTCTGTAACTAAATATGGACCCTTCCATCATACTATGAGACGATTAATATTCATGTGCCTTATCACTAATACCATGTCACCTGGCTTTTGGCTCATTTATCAAGATAGGTTTTGTACATAAGAGCGGCTTCGGTAAAGGATCTCTGAGCCAGCTTGAACGTTTCTGCTAAACGATTACTCAAATCTATTACATAGTGAGCTGTGATTTTAACCTCCTGCCCTTCATTTCGACCGATCCAAAGTTCATTAAGTATTTATATGGGTCCACGCGGGTTTCTTCCATAGAGTAATTGGAACGGAGTGAATCTGGGACTCTCATATGAAACTCCTCGATAGGCAAAGAGCAATGCCAAGAAATGTCTGTCTCAATTAGTGCGTCGCTCATGCGTCGTACGACGTAACATGTCTTTAAAGTGCCATGAACCGCTCTACCAGAACATTTGTCTGAGCACGGTAAGAGCTACTGTGCAACTGTTGAACGAATTGTAGCCGTATGATTTTTTTCATGAAGATCAGAGGTAAACTGGGTCCCTTTATCACATAGTATTTCCTTAGGGATCGCTACTCTAGATAACATGTTAATCAACGCTTCGGCCACGGTGGCAGTGTCAATATAACTGGTTCCGGATATGGAGTTGCGAAATCCATCATGGTGGATATGTATTGGTGGCTATTCCAAGTAATGGGGTGAATTGTACCAATTAGGTTGGTGGCCACTCGCTTGCAGGGAGTGTCAGACACGGGTATTCTTTCTAGTGGGACTACTGAAATGTGCCCTTAATCGACTGTTTTTTTGGCAAATGTCACACGAGGTACAACATTGTTTAACATCTGCAACCACTCCAGGCCAATGGAATGATTATAATACTCTAGCGGGAGTTTTTTTTTATACCTAAATGTCCACTCATGTTACAATTATGGGCGGTATGCAGAACAGTAGCTCATAAACTAACAAGGTACTCCTTGGCGAAACACTCCTGCGTTCGCTTGTTTGTGAATAGAAGGTATAAGAACCGTTTCTTCAAATGGTAGCTTATTACAGGTTTCTTTATTTTCCTACTTTCTCTTGTTTTTGATTCGGCTGTCATTAAGCGCACGACTGGTCGGTTTTCGCAATTCCTCTAGCTATTCGGAATTGACATCGAAGTGTAAAAACGTGGAGGTTTTAATGGGGTGGGTGGTGCTTCCCTTTTGGCTACCTGAGTTTGTGTCTGTAAAAACTAATTTCAGTTCTGTTATTCAGCTCTGTTTTCTGTTGTTCATTTCTGTTACTTCATTGTAACTGGAACTTTTCAGTGTCCAGTTTTCCCACGTGAATCTTGATCCGTTATATGGCACACAACAGATTTGCGCCATGCATTTTTTTACAGTTTATCATCCTTACGTTACTGTAATATATACATATTCAGCACAAATTATCCTCCATACCCGGCCACAATTCATTGTTGTTTACTTGTTCCATAATTCAACACAATACCTTTGCTTTCCGTGTTCATATTTTAAACTTTCACTTACACCGGCCAGAACGCTCGGCGAACTCGCGAACTCTCTCTCTCTCTCTCTCTCTCTCTCTCCTTTATTTTCCCAAAACACATCAATATATGCATGAAACATGCTTATCCTCACAGCACGGGTACATTGAAGGAACACATTCTTGTCCTTAAATTCCCAACGTCAATATTACTCAGTGAGCGCATTCTTTGTCCACTCATGCTACACTAAAACTGTCAATTTGCCAGGTTTGTACCAGCAACACTATGTGCATAAACTTTCAAAACACCAAGGCTTACTAACCTGTTATACTAAATGGTTTTACAAATTGGTTTTACTAATTGGTCGTACTGAATAGAAACGAAGAATGCAAAAGGATCTTACTGCATACCACAGGGATGACAATAATGAATGTGTCACGTATGAAATACTTTTATTAGTCATGGTTCACAACATTCTATCATGGAATAGACAAGTCAACTCTCTATATAACAAACTTTCCTGATAATTATTTCATATGAAAATAATTGAACATTTTAAAGCTAAGTTTAAGAATGAATTTCGAAATTTCTTTCATCTCACACAATTTTGATAGTTGCTGCTTATCTTATCATTTAAAACACTATGAACATCTGCAAAAGAATGTGGCTAGAAATCGTTTGCATGACAATTATTTAAAAAGCACCCAGTGAAAGCTTTATTTGAAAAACGCTGATGGCTACCTTTTTAACTTAGAGTGAGTGCAACGAATTAGCCCTCATTTCCAAGGTTCACAATAACCTGACACCAGATTATCTACATACCTTTACTCCTGTCTCAGAAGGTTATAATTGAATCACACATTTTTGTTGTTTTTTAAAAACTAAAAACAACTAAATATCCTAAAAGACAAGGCTGATATGTTTAAAAAGTTTTATTTACAAAATGGTGTCTTCATTTGGAATATCTTACTTAATGTCATTAAATCATGTGTAACCCTGGCTATTTTTTGAACACAAAATGTTGAAATTTCTTACTCGAAGTAAGATATTAATTTCTTTACGAACCCTGTTGTATGTTACTGCATCCAATCTGTAATAATATTTCCGTAGTTCACGTGTTTTATTACTCATCATGTGACTACTGTACATTTAAATTCATCTCGACCCTGTGCAAGATGAACAATTTTCTCAACAGTCTGTCGAGAATAAATAAAGTATATTATTTACATTATTATTATTATTATTAGTAGTAGTAGTAGTAGTATAAAACTGCAAACAGAGTAGTGTGTGTGTGTGTGTGTGTGTGTGTGTGTGTGTGTGTGTGTGTGTATGTGTGTGTGTGTGTGTGTGTGTGTGTGTGTGTGTGTGATTTGGATTTTTAACGTAGCTTTAACAATTCTTCAGTCATATTGCTGCGATGTATGCAGTGTGGCAGTTTATAGTGATGTCTAGCACTGGGGCATCATCAGACATCAGACATGTAGCATGATGTCCCACCCAGTCACATTATCCTGAGACCAGGCCGACCATTCATAACACTAACCTCTTAATGCTGAGCGCCTAGCGAGGCAGCTGTTAGTACCATTTTTATAAGTCTTTGGTATGACACAGCCGGGGTTCGAACCAGCGACCTACGTTAAAAATCCAAATCACACACACATACACGCGCGCGCGCGCGCGCTCATTCTATAAATTTATTTCTGATTTGTCAGGTGACATCTATTGACTTATAATCAAAATCATTTCAGAAATGTGTTTATCATGTTTCAACAAAGTATGACAGTGCTAAGGAAAGATGCAACCGATGACATACGGTGTGATACTCCGGAAGGAAGGAATCCCAAAGCGGCTATAATTGACGATGCAAACAGAATCCTGTACGTAGCAACCGGATCCAACAGTATAGAATATATAAGCGCAATACCTGAACGTATATCATGTGTCAACAAGACTTTAGGTAAACAAATAATAATATCAGCAAATATATATATATATGTGTGTGTGTGTGTGTGTGTGTGTGTGTGTGTGTGTGTTAGCACAATAACTTAAAAAGTGTGGAGATTAAAACAATATTTATAAAGATATGATAGGAAAAATTAAGAAAACTTTGGGATGATAGGCCCTTCTCATTAAACTTAAAATATGTAGTTCTTCGAAACAAACGGTTCAGATCTAATAAAAGGTGCATGTTTAATGGTTAAAAATTGCTAAAATCCCCAGGAAAACCAACCCTTTCAAAGAAAGCCAATATATTGTCTTACAAGATAAGTCAATCTGGAACAAGAATGGAAGTAAACACGACTTTTAATATGTACTTTATCGTATCCCTCATAAAAAGTACATCTACTAAACTATCATAAAGTTTAACAGAAAATTTCCTGCTCAGTATTTTCATCCAGGTGCTGTAAATAAATGAAACAAACATTTGTGTAAATAAATTATTGAAATATATATTTATTAAGTGATTTAATTAAAACTTGTATTGTCAAAGACATCTGCAGCTGTGTACTAAAATTGTAATACCAAAGACTTACAAAAATGGTACTAACAGCTGCCTCGCTTGGCGCTCAGCATTAAGAGGTTAGTGTTAGGACTGGTCGGGCTGGTGTCAGGATAATGTGACTGGGTGGGACATCATGCTACATGTCTGCGGCTTGATGTCCCAGTTCTAGACATCACTATAAACTGTCACACTGAAGACATCGTAGCGATATGACTGAAAAATTGTTAAAGCTACGTTAAAAAATCTAAATCACATACAATCACACACTAAAATTGTAAAAAGTAAATATTAAAGATTCAGTTTTGTCTTATTCAATAACATCTATGATCTCAATTCGATGTGGGGTTTTTTTCTAGTTGACAGACATATGAATACGATATCAATTGCCGCAATTTGTATCATGGCAACACATTACACAAATCAAAATAGTAAAACAATAAACCCTACTACAATAGAACTGAACAAGAATTGCAATATATTATATACTTTCTTGTACACATTCAAAGGTTATTGTGACAAAGGTCCTAAAATCAGAATATCACTATAGTAATAATAATAATAATAATAATAATAATAATAACAGGATAATGTATAACTAAATTCAGTATTTCATGATGTTTATAGTTATTGATATGATACACACTTAGCATACATTTTGTACGTTCCATAGATTTTAGTGAACTGAATTTTCAGTATGTTGTACAATTGGATGTTTCGGCCATGTTTCTAATTTGCAAATGTTATACCCGATACCAAGAATCAACAAAATGTCTAGTATAGACAGTAACCTAAAAATATCTTTACCAGTTTTAGCTCTTCCCTTTGTTCTTTTAACTCTTCCTTTTCCCCCTTTATATCTTGCTTTTCTTCGTTTAGCTCCACCTTTTCCTATTTTAGATCTTCCATTTCCTCCTGAACAATTTACGCCCAAAAATGATTCACAAGGTGACATTGGCCTTCGATGCCAGTATCTTATCCAAGGATGATCCCTGTACACCGGAGTTCATAGATACTTAATATGCTTTTGAGAAGAAAAGCAAAAAACCTCCACCCCCCAAGCAAAAACATACTACAACCTCTTACGAACTGACGACGATTATCACATGGCATTTTAACATTTTTATCTCCATGTGATTAGCGATATTTTGTATCCCATGTTAAACATCTCTGCTATGTCTCATAAGTTCATATTGGCAATATTAGATAGTGTTGCCACATCTAAGAACTTGTTCCGATGAAAAGACTGCTCCCTGCAACCTTGACAGCTGGTGTCTTTTTTGCTTCATTCTCTACGGACATAAAACAAAACTATATTTTATCACTTCGGATCTCGAAGAAAAATGTTTTTTTTTTAACTTAATATATTTTTCTACGCAGTAAATATTGTTGTAGCAATCATATAATGACGAACAAATGCGACGGTGTCTGACTGCAAAGCTTCGTTTGTGTGCGTGCTGTATGTGTGTGTGTTCGTATGTGTGCGTGTGTCTGTGATTGTTTATTCAGTAGAAGGTCCTACACAATGTACAGAAAGATGACTGATAAGAGACATACATTTATCCAAAATAATCCTGAAATAAAGAATAAATTAAGTGCATGAAGAAATTATTCCCAAGACAACTGAACTGGTTCGTTACATGCTATGAAAACCTGATAATAAAAATTCAAGTGTTAAGGCAAAGGAACGGTATAATAATAATATATTATTATTATTATAATAGGAACGAAAAGAACAAGATTTCTTACTACGACTGATTGACTAATAGTGTTTGCCTGTTATCAACCAAATTAAAGTGCTCATTACAAAATTAAACTAGGCAGAAGCATATCAAATGGAACCTAACGAATATTAAATAAACTGCAAATATTGCAAATTTACTTTTCGTAATTAAAACAAGGAGCTGTCGGTAGTTGAAGTTTAAATAATATTTCTAGTGATCTCAAGAACATTACAGTAGATTAAAGAAGCCCTGTCGAGTATATGGCCAGAAACGGAGATTATATTTATCAGAATATCGCCCCAAAAGAAAAGGTTTATAATGATACCGTCTGTTATTTTAGTGTTACCTTGTTACAGTGCAACAGAAAGACTAACATGAATGACATCTCATTGTGCTAATAGTTCGGCATGCAGTGTGCAGATGCGTCAAATCATAAGTTATGTTTTAATTTTTCTAAATTTTAGTGTGGAAAAGAATCAACATTCAGGCACCAAGTCCAAATGAGGCCAGTATAACGTTAATGGCACTATCTTCTGGACGACTTCACGTGATCCTAAAATCGTTCCAGAAAAGGAAAGCGATTCTCATGACGATCGCTTTGACGGTGACTGTGATTACCAAAACAGAGGAAATAAATGCAATTGATCCAAAAGGATTACTTGCTTTTGTAGAAAAAAATCGTGGTAATAGCTTTCACTTTATTTTATCTATTGGAATCAATGTAATTATTATTTCTCTTTACCGTATGACCTGTGTCACCTTGGTCTCTTGTCATTACAAGCGACGGTGATGCAATGTGTATGAACAACTATAGTTTTGCTTCTTCAGAAATTTACTTTAAAAACATAAATCTCTACTTTCAGTGGACCGCTCCGGTGGCCTAGTGGTTAGAGCGTCCGCCTCGGATGTGGGAGGTCGCGGGTTGTATCCCCGGCCGAGTCATACCAAAGACTTATAAAAATGGTACTAACAGCTGGCTCGCTTGGCGCTCAGCATTAAGATGTTAGTGTTAGGACTGGTCGGCCTGGTGTCAGGATAATGTGACTGGGTGGAACATCATGTTACATGTCTGCGGCATGATGCTCCAGTGCTAGACATCACTATAAACTGCACTGCAGACATCGTAGCGATATGACTGAAAAATTGTTAAAGCTACGTTAAAAATCCAAATCACACACACACACACACACACACACACACACACACACACACACACACACACTACTTTCAATGAACATCTTTTCAGAAACAGATTTTTAACTTGAAATTAGCAATTTGTTTATGGTTGTTTTCCTTTACAACTACTTTTCCTTATCTTCATTTCGGCCGAATTTCAGTTATTTTATTGACACTGGCATTTTTCGTCATATTGCACAAAGGCAGTATGGACATCGTTATCCTGGAAACATTAATAATCATTTGTTTAACTTTCATTCTGATGCTTATGTGACAGTTTATTTACTTTAGCTTCAATTCCTCGTTAAAAACATTTTTAATATGAAAAACTCACGATTCATAAATAGCAAATGATTCCTTAGTGTTGCTATGATTATTATTATTATTATTATTATTATTATTAGTAGTAGTAGTAGTAGTAGTAGTAGTAGTAGTGGTAGTAGTAGTAGTAGTAGTAGTGGTAGTAATAGTAGTAGTAGTAGTGGTAGTAGTAGTAGTCCATGACTGTTTATTTATCAACCTTAAATATGTAATATGATGAAATAACTTTACTAAATACAAGTGTTAAGTGAATCCAGATACAATGTTCAATGGTATCATGACATAAATAGTTCATATCGAGTAAAATTATTACCTCAACATATATTATAATGTTCAGGGAAAAGTGAATTCTAAACAGCAGACTTATAGAAGGACTCGAAACTTAACTAAAGCGTTCGAGCAACATGTGGCATAATGTCATCAAAATGTATAATTTATTAACATAAAAATAAAATTTCGCTGATGAAGAATGAACATTTAATTATCTAATGGAAAAGAGTTAACAGTTTTCTACAGTACACAAAAAATGACATATTTATATATTTACTGAGCAGAGAGAGAGAGAGAGAGAGAGAGAGAGTATTTGGATGTTGAAACAGGTTAATATTTTCAACCTAACGCACTCTAAGAGAAGCACAATACCAGAATAAGAAATCCAAAATATCTTGCGCACAGTCACAATACACCTCCCAGCACTTACAGGCATACAAAAATACTAACATAAGAAATGTAATTAAACACGTGGGGATTATGTTTTTTGTAATCAATGCTGTCTAGCGCAAACGCGCCAGAATGGTGATATTGACTCGGAGCTAACACAAAATGATAAATTTAAATCTTCACATGTAGAAAATAGACAGAAAACTACACGGTATATTCAACGACTTAGAAAAGTTACATTAATATTTAACGAGTACACGAAAGCAAAACTATCGGTCTATAGAGATAATGCCTATTAATTTGCAAGTTTTAACAGGACAAAAGTATGGTCAAAGATAATTGTGCATAATAGAACATTGAAGAGAATAAATGTTTCAATCTATAGTTATCAAAAATAAATTATATAGCCTGTCTTGCTTCAGAAAAGATGACATATTTACAGGTGACATAGAATAATGATAACTGGAAAAGAAATAATTTAATCTCTGATAACAACATGCAGTGTAATCAAGGAATACATTACGTATTTGGTGAAGGCAAATATACGAATTTGTATAGGACTAAACGTACAATGTAGCTTGAACTTTTACAGGGTCTACAACGATTCGAGAAAATCATCCACAGAATTTATAGTAGCAAAATCATCCACAGACTTTATAGTAGCAAAGACAGATTTAAAACAACAGATGGTCACTATGCATACGAAGTAGTTGTTTGAGAGATAACCATAGGAATGTAAAACTTTTAAATAAATCTGAAATGATTCATATTTTTGAAATAATTGAGAAGGTTGCATATTACTCAAAATACTTTTACCTAGTTTAGAAGGTCATCTTATTGGCTTGTTGATAATGCCATAAATATTTATAAAGCATGAAGTATTCCATGTTTTTTTTATCTTGTTTAAAATTACTGACAAGGAACAGTATTTAAAACATCTTTAGGATGGTCTGTCAGTCCAGCTACCTTGACAAATCTCAATGGCATATGCGAAAGAGACAAAATTAAATAAAAATGTGCTAAACTGAAAGTAATGTTCAATCGATTAGTCGAACAGTCTACTTACACATAAAGCAAGAAATGGAACAAATATTTCCATATAGAACGGACTTTGTCAGCTACGCGAATGATCAGTGTCAGACAGATATAGATGACATGCAACCACATGAACAAGACAATAATGACTACAATACAGTTTGGAATTGATGGAAATTTTCTCATGAACTTATATTTAGCATTCAGTAATAATTTAAATTAACTCTCCAAATACATGGCAAAATCAGTATTGGCGATATAGTTAGTTGTAATTTGATACGGACGCAACAGAAAATCCGACAGGGAAAGAGAAGAAATTAAAATGTCAAGCCATTTTAAAGCATATGAAAGTACCAGGGATTCAAGAGTGTGAAAAGTCAAAGAGGTGAAAATGAGTTCAAAGTATAGGAAATTAAGCGATTTGAGATAGAAATCAGCACAGAAGTACATGTGAATGTGGAAATAAGAAGTAAAGGCTCGGTGTATTTTGCACGATAAACGTCATTTTTTTGGGGGGAGGGGGTCTTCCAGAAAGCGTTAAATAATATACGTGTTTTACATGCATAGATACCATTATTATCAGTGTACCATAGGGAAATATTGGAGCACTACAACTCTAAAGTAAGAACCTAGAATTCTTATGTTATTATACTTTTTGGAAACCTTTAGACCACAATGGACGAAATTATTTAATGATTTTAAAATTATTACTATGAAAAATAGCATCCACTAATATTTTTAACAATTTTGATACATATTTATTCAATGCCACAACAAAGGACTAGCTTCAAAGATACAGAGATCGCGAAAGTTTGGCAAAATGAATTGAACTGGACAGTCTGAATGCAACGTCTGTTTGTTCGTTATCGGTATTGTTATTTGAATTAATAAAATATACAAGAGTTGGCCAAATCAGTTTTCAGGTTTGGGGTTTATTTTCAAATAAGAAGGTCGTTGCTTGCATGTAAGATACTTTCATCTGGTGTAAATAAATTTAATCCGACCAACAATATCATATATAGAAAGTAATTTGATATGCAACAAATTTAACATTCCACCTAGTAATGATATAAAAAGCAATTATTATATTCCGCAGGCTTTTGAAGAGTACTATTTTTAATTAATAAAGATGGATACTGTAAACGAGACACTAATCTAAATGATTATAAGGCATATAACTGGTCAAATTGAAATTCATGTATTTGTCAAAGTCCAGCTGCACTTCCATGGGAAATTCTTGAGGAAAGTTGATAATATATATCATTATAAAGCGTAATGTATAACAAACCTCAAAAACAATGTTGTAAAATTTTATCTGAGAGGTCAAGCTCACAGATTAAGGTCAAATTAAAGCCTCCGTACTAAATGTTATTATATATGTAATATAAAATAGTTTTAATGTGGAACGTATTTCATTCCTCCTTTGTACAATCATTTTCCGCGCACTGTACGATATAATGTTTTATTTTACCAGGTCATGTGAAATATTTGTAACAGATAATTGGATATTTTGACTCCTATATTGGTATAGATACTGGTTTAGAGTTATCACATAAGTACGCCACAGTTATAATAACAGATTGTATTTTATTTGACTATGTATGATACGTGTTGTTTTTTTTTAAAGTACACTTTTCATGAGGTTTGGCCTTAATGTTCAAAATGTGGTATCTGGAAATACATGCCTAGGAATACGGTTGTCATTGATCAAATCTAAACCCATAATATTAATGTGAAACACCACAAATATCGTTAGACAAAGCGTGCACAGTCTTCACTTTTGCAGTGCTAGCACATCCAACATCGAGTAGAGTTGAAGAAATATAAGATCTTAATGCAAAGTAAATTGTCTCTGATATTGAATATCGAAGAAAATTAGACATTGTTAATATGATCTTTTCAAGACGCTGATCATCTCATTCAAGAAGCATTTTGAATTAGCAATCCCCACTGTTCGTAATTAGCAGATCTTTGACAAAAAAAGTGGACTTTTCAAGACCTAAATGAAGAAACTAGTCTAAGTTCGTATTTTTGAAAATTACAGATGGCACAGTTATAATCAGTAATAATACATATATCTCAAAGTTTAAGTCATGGACTTTTTCATGACTCTGTCATTAGTACTGTTATCGAGGATAGTGCCGTAACTAGCGTGTTTGTACTACTGAGATAGATACTCAAAGGTTACTCTTAAGTCATTGACATTTTCATGACTGTTATTGAGGATAGTGCCCCAGCCAGCGTGTAGATGCTATTGAGCTGGACACATAAAGGTTTACATCTTCAAAAAAAAAAACAAACATGCTGCAGCAGTACAAATGGTTGCTTTCAATATTGCTCCAATGAGTGGTTCTCTGAGATAAATGGAGTCAAATGGAAACCAAAATCTGAAGATTCTGAATTAGCAGATCAACTGACCACTTTAATTTCTGTGAATAGAAGGACGAAATTTATAAACTTTTGAAGCGTTTCTTTCCTGTGGGCTACAGCCGAATACTTTGACTTGAAAAACAAATCGCCATGGGAGTCCTGATGAAACTCTGATTTCGATGACGATATTCAAGATCGTAAAGTTACCTTATATACCATTTTTGCCATTTTTCAGAGAAAGAGACCAAAGTGAAAACCCATCCACGATGTTGAACTAGTCTAGATACATCATGCTGCATCTGTGCGAGCATTGTAAAACCGACTTTGGTGAATCTACATTGCATGTTTGCATGCATCTACAAGTCAAACGGGCTGTAGTTGTGAGATATTATTTTATACAATGAAATATACAACACACACTTGCAATAGGACGAGAATAAAAAATGGTCAAGGTATTCATAAGTGGTTGGCATAAAATTCCATAATTTTCAAAGTAGAAACCTGTTACAATTGTTGGAACAACTCCTCTAACAGTTATCCTTGCCGATGAATGGATTAACTATTCTTGAGGTGCTGAAATAGCCACGACATATCAATATAGTTGTCATGCGAATTGATAGGGAACTGTTAACACTCTACGTGCAGATATACCAGAAACAAATAACTTAAAATGTCCATAGATCATTGCAACGACAAAAAAGATGGTTCTTCGAGTATAAGAAGTGTATACAGTTATGGCAGTACAAAGGTTCACTAGATGCTACACTGGATAAAATGGAATAGATGATACAAGCACTGAAGTAAATATTTATAACCTAACTACCAAGAGACAAACATTAGAAAGAAGCACATGAAAAATTATGTAAATACCCGAGCAATTACTCTGCAGTCATTATTTGAAATCACAGCTGGAACCTGCCTGGAAAATGTGACAGCTATCGGTGAAAAACTGGCAAAGATACTCAGAAATTACACGAGTTATCCAGAATCCACCGTCAGTGCATGCAAAGCTTTCACATTACATATAGAATCCACAAATATTGTGGAAAAGGTGCATGAAAAAGGCCATCTATGTACGATATTTTCATTCCATATGAAGATGGTATGATTCTTTTTATTAGATCTACTAGTCTGGTGTATGGAATTGTCATCTTGCACGCTTTGAAAAAGTTGCAAGTACTTTCTTCTCTATGATTAACTCTATTACTCAAAGATCATCTATCTCTACTCAAGAAGCATGAAGGGGCGGCTCTCGAAAAGACTGCTAGAAACATTATCAAACACTAAAACATTCTAATTGTGACGTTAATAAGTCAGATGTAGCATTATATTTCATGCAAAATAATCATGGAATAAATACTTAAACCGGTGAATGAAAATTCTTTGTGACAATAATTTGGAAAGCTTAGCAGCTCTAGCATAGACAAAGATTGCATATATCTTCTTTATTTGATTCCCACCCATCTTTCACAACTCCTTTTCAGTTAAGTTTTTTCTTTTTATGTTCCGTTTGCAACAGCTATGTTGAATTCTTATTGTGCTCATCAGTGTATGTAGAATTTACGTTGTTATCCTGTTTGTTGTTGATCAACTCCAATTGTTTCCAAGTTAACGTTTGTTATTTGTCAGTGATAAAATCATTATTAGCGTTTGCATTTTTTGGTGCACATACTATTCGCTTTTTCAATACTTTAAACAACCGAAGAAATAAATAACCGAAGAAATAAGTTAATTTTAGCATAGCCTTTATACTTAGAAAAACAGTGGAAAATAATTAAGTCTAAAGAATAAAATTCTTTATGCTAAAATGATGTTACAACAGATGCACAAGGTCAAGTATAACCGAGTGACATTGTTAACATGGAAAATGATTTCACTGAAACCGCACCACATGCGCTCTTTTGAAGCATGTTCCAGATGCAGATTCTAGTGCTTAACAAAGTAAGTTTGAAACCATATATAACGAAACTCGGTGTCAAGAAAACCCTAATGGGAGATATCAGAACAATGCTAGCACCTTGCACTATAACATGCAAGAGCAGAAAAGATAGGACTGCCACATTAAACTGGGGAAAAAGAAAGCAATATATCAGTGTCACCTATGGAAGGTGGAACATGCAACTTCTGATAAGTACACAAAATAAAGAACTGTATGTTACTTGTCATACATTAGAGTATATTCTACAGTACATCAATACACCAGTCAACAGGGAAAAATTATATACGCCTTCAAAATGCATATTTACTTTTATATTATGTCGAGGAAAAGATTAAAACCAATCAGCTATAATCGATTATGTTTTAAGCATTAATAGATTGCTTTGAACTACGAAACCTAAAGGAGTTTAATTACCTGATAATTTAGAGTGTTACTAACTGTAGAAAGATAATGTGTGATGAGCTGGATTAAGTATATTTCATACAAACATTCGGAAACTCGTCACATCATATCTCCAGAGCCTAAATTTCGCAATGTTTCGTGATATCATGAATATAATAGTAATCATCATTTTCGACATCGGAATCATTTCTTTGGTTGTATAGTTCTTTCGAAAATCAAAAACCCATGAAACCTATCAGTGTATTCATATTGGTAAATATCTTTCCTCAAATATTTAGACTGCATAGTTATATACTAATTTTGTGTTTCAATTACTGTGGCATCGTTTAAGGCTTTTACTAGTTGTTCTGCTTAATGCCCGTTAATTTAAAGATATATAAAAACCAGATTGCTCTTTTCCTTTTTACATGACATTGTTAGTCACAAAATCCTTACTGAACGAAATGTATGTGTCTTTGTTATTTGGTGTGTTTTGTAACTCTTTATCTGATCCATTTTAACTATTGTCTTTATGAACGGAAGTGTATCCTAACTGGGCAAGATGGAAATAATGATTTTTTTTATATATTTATATTCAAGTTATATTTGTTACGTGCTGGAAGTCAATATTTACCTGATAAATCATTATAGCTACGCACCTTTTGTGCGGTCGCTTCTCTGTCGCTAAACTTGTCTTTAAACATTATACATTTTGTAAGGCGCTGTCCATGGTACAATTTTACTCTCGCAGATATGAAATGTATTTGTTGAGTCTGTTTTGCATTTTTCAGTCTGTAACTCTCTATACACTAGTTTTAAAAAAAAATTTATTTCTCTTTAAACTATTTCTTTAATATATCGTTTGAATTGATTTGAAACACAAGCAAACCCTGGCTGAATGTGATCATTAGTAATTTCCCATACTCAAAGCATAAATATCTTCAGAGTTCGAAAATTTCGGCAATATCACACTGCCTTCATCAGTGACTAATGTTGATCACGTGACTATAATAGTCACATGATACGAGGAGATTTTTTGGTTGGGGACGATGGAATGTCCCATATTGTTACAATGTTCATGTTTGACCGATTACCTACTACTGATGTGTTCCATAATCCTGGTTTCTAACACTCTGCCTGTGTTTTCGACGTAATCCTTCTCACAATCATTACCTGAGACTGGGGACCCCAATGTCGCACCGTTACTGTTGGTAAAACTGCCTATTTTAGATCAATAAGGCACATATATGTTCAGTAGGGAGGTCACATCTAGATTTCAGAGTATTGCCTGCCTCTAATTTCTCTCTGATCACACTCTCGTATCACGTGACCATTATAGGTCACGCGAACAACATTAGTCGCTGATGAAGGCAGTGTGATATTACTGAAAATTTTGATCTCTGAAGATATTTATGTTCTGAGTATGGGAAATTACTAATGTTCATGAATTATCCAAAGTATGGAAGCAACCTTTTCAGCTGGTGGAATGTGATTTTGCGAATTTAAATGTACCTGTGGTACTCTATTGCCTCTGGCATGATTTTTCAGGATCTTTTTGTTTCTTGCAAGTTTGTTACTACCGTGCAGTGATGCTTTCATAATCACAATAAATAACGTACAGAACGTTTAAATGGAGGTTGATAGCTTTTGAAATTTTATAACCGAGCATTCGTCAAGCACTATATCTATCTGTATTCTTACAGATTTATTTGTGTTCGTGATGTCTGGTTATCTATGATGCTATTAATGCATGTGTCTAACGTAGACATTGGACACTTTCAAAATCTCAACTCTCACTAAATATTCATGACTGTTTCTGTATTGAACGTTTTTATCTTTATTTCAATAGCTTACATTTTGTGATTTTCATTTTAGTAGATTTTCAGAGATGTTTAAACGGTAAACATGTAAGAGGGAAGTAAAATATATGGTCAGGTGCATTCATGTATTTAAAGGCTTCTTTGAGATTCTCCGTATTGATGACAACTATCTGTGAAGGACAGGATTGTTGCATGTAGTTAGAAGCCATCGAGCATGACAAAGCTAGACAGAGGAAAACAGAACACAAAAAAACATGCTTATTATAAGACGATTGTGTTTGGTTTTTCATTTTTAATACATTTTCATTAAGTTTTCAAAATTATCCCTCCTATTTTTAAAAATTAAACTTGTAATCGTCACTATACGGCAAGGATTGTGTTGACCTGCCGTTAAATATTGTACGTATACACATAATTAAATCAGTCTATGATAATGACAGACCTGATAGATAAAGATGGCTGTTCTAACTTTTGTCATTCCTTCTGGTTTTTTATTTTCGTTAAATGTGTTGTTTTTCACCTAGTATATGTATATCTACATGTTTTCTAGATTCATACGAGCCCGGCACAGTAATAAAGCAGGGAAGCTGCCCTATTCCATTGCAAGGAAACGTTACGTGCTTAGAATATGAGTGCATCACGGACTATGGCTGCGGAGGAAACGGTACGATTTGTTGTCCGGGCTCTGGAAAGTTGTGTAAGAAATGTGTCAGACCAGTCAGCGAGCATCAATACATCGATGCCACGTGTAAAAAATGTGCAAATGGCGTCTGCAGTAACTTGACCTGTCCACCAACTGGCGATTGTAGCGCCATCTCAAAACTGAATTGTTGTCCTATTTGTCTTGGTAAGTTCACAGCAGATAAACTTTGCATTAATATCGAGATCAACTTTGCATTAGAACGTTTTGTACACAACAAATCAACCTTGCATTCGCGTGTTGTTTGCACATCAATGTTGCATTAGTACTTTTTGCACACAACATATCAAATTTTCAGTAGTAATTGTTCTACACAACATATCAACTTTGCATTAGTACTTTTTGTACGCAACACATCAACGCTGCATTGGTACTTTTGTACACAAAATATAAGCTTTGCGTAAGTACGTTTGTCAACAACAGATCAACTTTGCAGTATTACTTTTGTAAAAATAAAAAGATGTTAGATTATTTTAGTCAAATCTTTCTTATTTATTAACACCTATCATGCAGACGGTAAACTATTGAACTGAATATAAATGCGGGAGAATATCTACTTGAAAAGTGGAAAATTCAAGTAGATTTATTTTGGTTAAGACAAATTCAACTAAATAATATTGCATATATATCTTCATCCACCTATTCATATAAGGATATATACACACAGATATCAAAATACCATAAAATAAATTAGAAAGAGGAGATGTGAATAGCAGGAGAAGAGCATATATATTGAAACATAAACGTCTTGTTAAACGAATACTTTGTTTCAGATATCACAGATTGTCTGGAAAAACGTAAGTTACAGTTACTCCTGCGTGTATTCCTTTTTCTTTCGACATTCGATCTATACAAATAAACAGGGGACTAATAGATTTTCGGTATTTCCTCCTTAATTCTACCTGATTCTACGAATGCTTAGCCAATATTATTTTACTTCATTTGGTAGGAAGGGAAAGAACACCAGAGCTTATCTATCTATCTATCTATCTATCTATCTATCTATCATATAATATACATATACATATATAAATGGTCTAGCACAATTGCCCCCATGGAACAATTGCCTCCAGTACCCTTAAAAAGTGCTCGAAAATAAAAAAAAAAGGCATCCCTAGATATATTTGTCTTTTCAAGTTGCCAGCCTTGTTTCAATAATATATTCAAAGTGAAAAAAAGTTTAGCATTTTGCTTCAAAACGTATGGTTAACAATGACAAACACAGTGATTTTAAAAATTAGACCAATAAAGAAAATTAGGCTTAAACCATCGTAATGAAAACTTTGTCACATGTTCTAAGTGCTACCCTAACATAATTATAATAGATTTACACAATACACATGATACAAGTCAATTTGAATTGGTTAATATTTTGGAAATTTTACATAGTGATGTTGTGAGCAAATCCCCTGGAGATATTCCAGAAGATGATGATTGCCATAGTTCTGACCACTACGTAATGCGCGTTGACCACAATCGTTATACTTCTTTCGCTGCAGTAGCATGTCCCCTGCCAAATCTGTCATCTGAACATATAACCCATATGTTAGGGTGACATCAACCAATGGATGATATGAAATCCTCTATGGCAGCCATCAAAGTTGTTATTTGTTCTTGGTAGTTCCTCCGCAGTTTTGTTATGCATATTACACATTTGTTGGCTAATGAGTGGAATATGAAAAACAAACAGAATAAAAACAAAGAAGAAACAATGATATAATACAAAGAGACCGAACGATACCATTCACTTTTCCATTAAAGCAAATTATTTATAAATGAAAATCTAAGAATGCGGTGATAAAGCTGATGATTGTTTATTACCAGCCAGAACAGATGGTATTCACATTTTTTGCTCTGGCACTGGTCTGTTGTTTACAACCCACTGGATTAAATCAGCTCCCTGCTTGGTTTATTGTCCCCGATTATGAAAGAGTAATGGGTCTATTATGATCAAAGAAACACCAAAACAACAGACTACAAACAAAGAAGAAACAATAATATAATAAAGAAGAGACCGTGTTTTTTACAAGCCAGAATAGATCGCATTCACCTTTTTTGCTACTTTTCGAGGAAGGAGCTATTGAACAAAATTTATCTTGAACGGATGGTGTTTATCTTTTAAAGCAAACAATAGATAAATTGTCTGAGGAGGAGTAATTGTTGAGGGGGAGGCAGTTGTCAGACGGAGCAAGTATCCTGGGGGGAATAAGGTCATTTTCACTGATGATTACAAATAAAATATTGTGAGTTTATGGCCTGGAATGCCTCTTGTTTTCTTCATGGCAGCTACATTTGGCGGCAAAATAGAGTGTTATGGATATATAATTGTTATCTTAATATAGTACTGATCAGATACTGGCGTGGATAAGCTGTAGTTTTAGGATTTTATTTCAATCTGAATTACATTCAATCGATGATCTAGTTTTGTGAATGAGACACCTGTTGTTATTTATAACATTTGATGGTATGTAGTTCTATGCAGGCTCCCAGCATTCAGACAAAATATGAGAATGATGAATTATTTTAATACATCAAGAATTAACATACGAGCAACTCATTAAAAGTTTGATTGCGACACGTAGCCAAAAATCCAGGTACCTTCTTTCACATTTTAGACTCTCGATGTAATCTCTTAGCAGATATTACATAAATAAATTGAGACACCGTTTTATTTTGTTTAAAATATTGAATTGATAAAATACTATGAATGTATTAATTGATAACGTTCATAGTTAATCTTATTATTTAAACCTTTTGTGAATCAAAACGTGTTTCTTTAAGTAACGCTCCATTTCAGAACTAATATCAAATGGTATAAATTAAAACTCTTGTAACTTGTAATTAAAATGTGTGAAAACAGATGAAAATGATCGATACCTGAAGTTATGTCAAAACTATGTCTTTGCGTGTTGTTGTGTGATGATGAGTTTCTGAAACATATTCTAATCTAGACTTTTTACAAGTTATCAAAAACTAACATTTGAAATTACACAATTTAGTATCATGGCTTGTCTCGAATTTTTCATTATTATTATTTTTATTATTATTATTGTTATTACTATTATTATTATTTTCACTGCAAACATCTGTGCCTTATACAATTAGTACATATAAATCTTGAAATGTTCACATAGAATATAAATATAAAAAAGAAGAAGCGGTTAAGAACTCTTATACATTGTGTATTCTAATTCTATTCCAGCTGTATATAGAAACTTGTGCAATAGTTCAACTGCTGTGATTTACGAAAGTCTGAGGGTTTATCTATGTATATCTGTTTCAGCTATAATTGAAGGATGTCCAAACGATGTATTTAATTTTACTCTACCAAACGATAGTGATTCTGTCCAAATAGATGTGAATTCACATCCATTCAGTGCGATACGTGCACATGATTGTTCCTCTGAAAGAAGACATATTCGAGTTCAACTGCGAAAGAAGAGTCTGACGTGGCAGAGCGCAGTGCAGCACGTCGACGTAATAGCAGAAAATATGAATGGAGAAAGTGTCTGCAAAGTTTCAGTCATAGTTAGAGGTAAGTGAAATGGCCAGGAAAAACTGCTTTATTTTTATAAAGTGTAATGTTTAATAATTTCAGTCGACAATCTGATCGAGGGCTTAAATACACTTACGTATAAATTAGACACACGTTTAGTTGATAGCTGTTGGTTTGACACATGCGAATGGGCACACCGTAATGGGTAGCTCGACTGATATGTAATTAATTCAGGTAGGTAAGAAGCGCACATATGATAGACTGACTGGCTGGCTTTATTTCCTTTTCAAAAGTGATTACATCATGTTATGCAGATACATATACACACTCGTAATACAATGAGGTATCTTAATAATAATGCAACACAGAAATAAGTGGCAAGAAACACATAATTAAACTCTATCCAAGTACATGTATGGATTTCATTAGAGAAACCTGTTAATTTATAATCTGATAGAAACATTACAGATCTAAAGTTTTATCAGGTTTAATAACACTAACTTCTCACAAAGGTCCCATACTAGTGATAGAACGTCGATGATCAGATAAATGTCACTATGTTGACTATTTTGCAGAAACTGACGCCAGCAGATCACGCCCATTACCTATGTCATAAGAAATTAATTAATACATATTTGAGCAAAAACTTCAAATTACTCGAATAGTTCCAGCATAAATCATTTGAAATTAGCACAGATGTAAGATTCCGTTTATCGCGTGACGAAAAATGCTGATCTTATTTTTCGACCAAATCGCAGAATTGTGTACTGAAATTACTTTGAAATACATTCGGATGCCTCGATCGTTATGCCTTTCCTTTGCATGACGTCATGTAATTATACATGACACATGTATAGAGGATCTCAAATGAGTATGATTTAATATTGACTTTATGGAATAAGTTGAATATTGTCTAGTTTTTGCTAGCCTTGGTGAGCTGGACATTGTCGAAACAGTTCATAAATTTAATATGAAATCATTACCCATTTGAGATTCTTTTAATTGAATAGTTTACAGAGAAAGAAGAACAAATAATTTCGTTCATTCTGACTTAGATGTTGCACCCTTCAATTGATGCGCGTAAAAAAATATAGTCCCAGTCACATTTCTATAACAATTAACTTTTAAAAGTTAAATTATAAATCAAAGAGCAACTGTCCTTCCGTAAAAATTGAACATTTGACACAGACAAAATCATATTTCAGCCCAGAATGTCCAATGGAAATTCCGTGTGATCTCAGTTTCACTCGTATTCGGGTAGACGATCAATGTTCATACCTAAAAGGTCAGTTTGACCACTCAACATTTCAAGCCGTTGGGATATTCATGTGAAAGGATGATTACTGGATGCAGAGATTCCAGATATACTGTAATTTATGTGTGACCACATATATGCATTATTTGATTTGGAACATTAGACTACAGTAGATCCTGGACTCCTCTGTTTTGACGGATATATAAGTCATTTTGAGGATACTGCTGAACAGATTAAAGCCACAGGCTGAAAAGATCATTGCCGAGGAGAAGGCAGGTTTCAGAGCAGGGCGCAGCGCAACAGAGCAGATCCTCAACCTCAGGATATTGTGTGAGAAGTACCTCCAACACCAGCAAGATCTGTACCATGTCTTCGTGGATTTCAAGAAGGCATTTGACAGAGTGTGGCATGCAGCCTTGTGGGCGACCATGAGACTGTACAACATCGATACCAACCTCATCACAGTAATAGAGCACTTCTATGACAAGACCACCAGTGCAGTATACTTCAACGGCAGCATAGGGGACTGGTTCAGAACGACAATCGGAGTCAGATAAGGCTGTCTGCTCTCTCCCACACTATTCAACATCTTTCTGGAGAGAATCATGGGTGACGCGCTTGAAAAGCATGAAGGGACAGTCATCATCGGCGGCAGAACAGTCACCAACTTACGTTTTGCCGACAACATTGATGGACTAGCAGGAAATGAGCAAGAACTAGCTAGCTTAGTAGAGAGCCTCGACAAAACCTCTGCAGCCCACGGCATGGAAATCAGTGCAGAGAAGACGAAATTGATGACCAACAACACCAAAGGCATCAGCACTGACATCAGGGTCCAAGGTACGAAGCTAGAAACAGTACACAGCTTCAAGTATTTGGGGGCAATTGTAACAGATGAAGGATCGAAGCCTGAACTACTCTCCAGGATTGCAGAGACATCAGCAGCGCTGACAAAAGTGAAGCCCATCTGGAACGACAAGAACATTGCACTTAGTTCAAATGTCAGACTCACTCACTGGTGATCTCTATATTTCTCTACGCCTGTGAATCATGGACCATAACAGCTGACTTAGAGAAAAGGATACAGGCCACAGAGATGAGATGCTTCCAGAAGATCCACGGCGTCTCATACAAAGACTGTGTCACCAATGAAGAAATACGGCAAAGGATCAGACAAGCCATTGGGCCTCACGAAGACCTCCTGACCACAGTGAAAAAACGTAACTGCAGTGGTATGAGCATGTCTCACGATCATCAGGACTTGCCAAGACAATCCTGCAAGGCACTGTACAAGGAAGAAGAAAGAGAGGCAGACAGAGAAAGAGGTGGGAAGACAACATTCGAGAATGGACAGGCTTGACACTGAGCGACTCACTGAGAAAGACGGAAAATTGAGAGCAATGGAGGAAGCTGGTTGTTCGGTCTTGTGCAGTGCCCCAACGGTCTACCAGACTAGGGGACAGATGATGATGATGATGATATATATATATATA
>JAECUM010030417.1:0-11331 GCA_016617855.1 Megalonaias nervosa
CTCTCTCTCTCTCTCTCTCTCTCTCTCTATATATATATATATATCCCAAACTGTCCAGTCGGGTTTATTCAGCATTCATTTATCTGGCAATTACTTTTATCTGACAGAAATACAGGGAATAATCTTGTGGTATTACAATTAGTCTCACTGATGAAAAAATGTTGATATCCGATTCGGCTAGTGCAAAGTTTGATGGAAAATTCACTACTTTCACATAAACTATAATTATTTTGTCCGGCGAGTGGAAGATCATGCCATGTAATTGAACCGCCGTTACTGGCTTCGCCATTTCATATATTTTCAGGAATTCACCAAAACCTTTCAAGCTGGTTTTATTTAAGGCGATATAAGGTTTAAACTTGCTTAAAAAAGGAGTCAATGTTGCATGTTACGTAGAACAGAATGCGACTGACCTTTAGATGCTTTTTTTTTAAATAATGGTTTTAATTCCACAAAGTTCTATTCTATACCTTTCTTTTTTTGTTCATTTCCTTTAGTCAAACGTCTTATCACAAACCCGGTATTTTATTTTGAGAAAAGCTTATAAATTTTCTATTAGTACACACTATTTTTTTTAAAAATATGTAGAAAGAGGTGTCCGTTCTCCTCATTTATTTATTTTATCTTTTCTTTTTTAACACTTAATTCTCATATATTCACATCTCGAGACGTGTAGAAAGTTTCCCAGGGACAGCCATTACTTTCTGGTCTTCTTTATCCGACATTCTATTTTAACTTGCATATTTACCAGGAACATTTTGTGTCTCATAACGGCGGCTGAGAGAGAGAGAGAGAGAGAGAGAGAGAGAGAGAGAGAGAGAGAGAGAGAGAGAGAGAGAGAGAGAGAGAAAACATTTGTAGAAAAGGGACAGGAGCATAAAGATAAGACACAAAAATCCATCCAAAAATTCATCTTACTGAATGAAAGCTGATTTATTGAATTTTGAACGACTGTACAAAGTCTAGTTCATTAATACTAATATATTTCTCCATATTTGCTTCTAAAAACTCATCGAAATGAGAGGAAATAAAGCAATTTCTTTTCCATCATAGATTTCCATGGTTCGCCAAACTAGGTCTGAAATGGTACTCGTTGCCGGCTATTTCGAATAAGCTACTTGACTGCGGCGGTCTGGAGTTCACGGCCTGTCCCTTCACTGGTTGGTACATGGGTACAGAAATAGGTGCCCGGAACCTGTGTGATCCACATCGCTATAATATCCTGGAAGTGAGTAGAATCTTTGAGCCTATACAAATGTATTGAGTGAGGAAAGTGATTCAGCATAGATTGGTTGCATGATATTGCAACGGTGAAGAAGCATGTACTTTAGTACGTGTGTTATCTTCCATGATATTTTACATAGAAATATTACTCTGGGGCTTACGCGTGATCGTCTAAAACTGTTCTGCATATTCGCATACCTATGTGTCAAGGAAAGATGTGCAAGAAAATGTAGAAGACTTTTGTTTCAGCTTACAGCAGTAGTATAGATAGTTGATGATCCTCTCTCAGAGACCCCCCTGTCCCCCAAAACGTTCTATGTTAACACTTTTGTCAGCAGCACTTTTTAGCTCAAAGTGATGACTTTCATATGATAAGGCTTTTTCTAACACATCTCTGACAAAAAAATATGTTTTAGGACAGGGGTGACTCTGAGGATAGGATCATCAACTATCTATACTACTTATATCAGTTTCTTATACTTATTAGCAAAATAATATTGTTAATTCAATCAAATCAGCGTCATGTTATACTGATATAAAACCTAAAATAATAAGCGATTGTATTACTTGCTAACTCTCATTGGCAGAATATCTGTTAACATACTGTCAATAATACGGAATTCGCGTATTAAATCGTCCATATCATAATTTATACCACGTAAATAAGATCGAATTTGATCGAGTAATTTTTTGTAAGTGATACTTGCTGTTTTGCAAGCATTTTTTTCTGTATACCAAGAGGCTGATCTTAAACCAAGTGCGGATTCTAGATCAGAGACCCCAAATTTGACCTCAATGGAAAATTACTGGCACTGGTTTACTGTCCATTTGACCTGAATGGAAAATTACTGGCACTGATTAACTGTCTATTTGACCTCAATGGAAAATTACTGGCACTGATTAACTGTCCATTTGACCTTAATGGAAAATTACTGGCACTGATTAACTGTCCATTTGACCTTAATGGAAAATTACTGGCACTGATTAACTGTCCATTTGACCTTAATGGAAAATTATTGGCACTGATTAACTGTCCATTTGACCTTAATGGAAAATTACTGGACACTTTAATTACATATATAAACTTATCTCTAAGGATAGACGGACCTTTTCTCTACGTTCAACATATTTTTGTACACCTAATTATCTTACAAAAATTGAAATTGATATTATGTCTATTATGGGAATCGATCCACGGACCATGAGCGCTAAAGTTCAACACGTTAGCAATGAGCTACCAGACCTTATTAGAAGTTAATATATAGTTATCTAGTACTGCATAAGCATTTATAGTATATAGAACAAAAAAAATAAATCATGATTATTATAAGATACAATGTGAATTTTAAATAAAAATAATATTTATTGTAAAATATTTCAATTTCCCAATACATTGGAGAAGTCTATAATGTGTATATTAAGTCCAACATTTCTGCTAGCTTGATCAGTCGTTGCTATGATACGCCAAGAAAAAAATCAATAAGCTTTTATATGACTCGCACTGTTATGCTGTCTTAAAATAACTTGCTGTGTGAATAAAACTCATGTACTTTAGTGAGAATTTTATAATATTTTTCTTGATTAACTGTCTATCTGTATGTTATGTCTATCTATCTGTCTGTATGTCTATCTGTCTGTATGTCTGTCTGTTAAGAGTATTTTAGAGAATTTGAAGTGTATGTTTACATAACAGACAACTGCTCGTTATTAAGATATGCTTAACGGAGTTATCGCGCTTGATTAACTGATTATAAGTTTTATAGCCAAACCAAATTTTTGCAGTGTAAAATTTAAATCACATATATAGATAACTTACAAAAGATTTTAAACTGAGCTGGAACAGTATTAATTTTTTTTAAAGAATTTCATCTCCTACCACAAGAATCTCAACGCTAGCTGTCAAGTATAATGTGCTATCATGATTATATAACAAGAATTTAATTCTGCCAGATATCTTACGGCGACTTTCAAACAGTTCTTTCATAGCTATTTTGCTAAGAAGATATTTGCTACCTTTTGCAAAAACCTTTGACCTGTCCAGGTCTATGTTGATTTTTGTATACTGACCTTGGCTAATTGGGTTATGTAAATTTTCATATTTTAATGCAAGTGCATCTCGTAAATTTTCAAGATACGGAAAATATTTGCTATCATCTGATCTGATAAGGGAAAGTTTGATTCTGTCAAATTTACTAAAACAAATACCTGAAATTTCATCATTAAATTCAAATGATAATTGCTGGTTATTTACCAATATTTTTTTTTTTTTATTTTGCTGTTAATTCCATCGACTAATGTTAAATTTTCAAACATTATTTCTGATGTTGAGACAATATTACTTAAATAATGTCCAAGTGCGAGAGTATTAATTCCGTCTTTGCAGTATCTTTTATCATCGAAATTGCTTAGTCCACGTTTTATAATTGTACTCGTTTCAAGCTTATGATGATTCGTTCTAATGACATTAGTTTTGATGAAACTGACGCTACTGTTTAGAGCTGCTTTAAAATCGTCAAAATTCATCATTTTTTTCACATATCCGCGAGGGATACCTTTAGCTTTCTTTGTCAGTTTATTGTCATCTAATACTACAGCATACATTTTGCTTCTTAGTCCAACAAACTCTTTCACCGGCACAAACATAAATTCATCTTTCATTTTTCCAATAACTTTCTTGTTCGAATTATCTTGAAATCCACTACATGTTGGATAATCTGATAAATCGAATAGATCTTTATTATCGTAAATATCCTGATAGACATCGTTGCATTTTATATTATAAACTAGCGAGTCTGTATCAGTAAATAGCAACTCTAAATCTGGCCGTTGATTTTTGGCAAAATTACAGTGAAAATCGTACATCAGCCACTTCGATATATCAAGAACAGCTGCACCAACATAAATCGGTTTATTTAACTTTAAATTTGTTTTTCGTCGTTGTATTGCAGCAAGATTTTCACTAAATATTTTCATACTAACAAAACTATCGTTGTTAACTAATTTATTTCTGCGATTTATGTTGTTTACAATCTCAATATTGACCCGCTTGCGAATATTTTCCATCGTCTTACCAAACACTGAGTTGTTCATTAACTTGAAAAAGTTTTTCTCAAATTCAGTTTTAGCCACGGCACGACGTTTTGTATTTAAGTCGATATAATCTGCCATCCACCTCGACTGATTAAACTTTAATACGCCATGGACTTTTCTCAGAATTAGTCCAGCATCTACTGCTTGCTTTAAATTGTTGTAATGTATAACATAATTTCTTTTATCTAACAAATTTGGAACTAATTTATTAACAATCGAATTTTTTGCCGCTGTTGTTGCTCGTTGTTCAGGCGATAATAAACTATAATCAATCGTCATTGACTCTGCGCAAAACGGACAGTCGTTAGGTAGATCATGTAACGAACTAGGATAATCTAGATCAACTTCAACAAAATATGAAATATCTTTCGGAAGATTTTTTTCAGTTTCTCTAAGAAATTGATCTGGAGTTATCCAATGAAACCCACCACAAGGCATTGGCTGTGACATGGCCCGCCCATACAAATTCACACAATCTAGATAAATAATGTAACTCGACGGGAGATTTTTATCATAACTTTTGAGATATTTGTTATTAGCAGCTGCATATATTTTTGTTATAACGCTAATTCCGCCTCTGATGCCTTTTTCAATAAAGTTAAACATATCAACGTCTGTTAAAAGATCTAGTTCTATTTTGCTCGTTTTTAGTAGAGCGTCCTAAGACAGCCCTGGAGCAGAATAATACCAACAAGGATCTAATCCGTAATTTGCATGACTAACATGACGAAAATTCTCGAAAACATCTGCTAGCAATAGTACGTCCGTTTTCAGATTTAGTTACGCTAAAAGAAAACACGAGACGTGGAGCCGGTTCTGGTAGTAATAATTTTAAAAATCCAACCAAACAAATAATTTCAATAAATCTCGAAACTGGAGAAGAAATGAAATTTAAATCAATATCAGCTGCAGCAAAGCATCTTGAAATTCATACACAAACAGTGAAAGATGTAGCTGATGGTAAAAGAAGATCGGCAACGTCGATGTTGACATTTAACAGATTTAGTTTTAGATACGATAACTAATAATATTTTCTATATCATTTCGACTAAGACAATTATGACCAAATTCCATGATATCGTCGCGATTAAATCGTAACGTTATCATCTTATTTGTATCGAGTTTCATTTTATCCGCTGCTGTTAATAAAAATTTGTCAGAGTCGCCTAATGTTATCATAACATCAACAAAATAAAAATTATATCCTAGCAAACAAGCTCGAACTTCCTCAGCTAACTCTTTTTTGTTAAGTATATTAACTCGCTGATGATATTTTATTTCCTCGAACATATTATATATTAATTAGATAAAAGATTATTATAATAATGAGCTTAATTGAGAGATTGGCTCAGCTATACTCGGAAGATTTTGTTCCAGTTTCAGTTTCAAATGTTACCAATGACAAATTTGCTGATTATACCGAAAATGATATTTTGTATAACTACGACGATGACGAAGATGATGTTGTTGTTAACAAGAAAAATTTAAGCAGACCAACCACTGGACGATATGATGTTAAATATCATATTGCTAAAAAAATATTAAAATTTAATTTTAACGTTGCCGAGCATCAAATATTTTGGCAACTTATAAGACCCTTTCTAAACGTAAAAGTACCTGGACAACAAAGAAATATAAAATATGATTTTATGTTTGCTAAAATATTTAATTTAATGCCAGTTGATGATGCGAGAAAATTACATTTAATTTCTTTATGCAAAGCAGTAAAATGTAGGTCAGTGTTAATAAAATACGAGCAAATTTATAATAGCATTATTCAGTCGATGTAATCGCAGTCGATGAAATCGACTTAGTTGGTACCCAACTATTAAATTTATCGCTATATCAGCGCCATTTGACTAAACTTTTGTTGCCGTGCTTTTAATAACTTTTTCAATAACAAATACATCTTGTTCTGTTTTCTGAAGTTCTTGCTCATAAAAACTGCCAGTTATAGGCTCACCTAATAAATCTTTCAACGAGTATGTAACTGGTATTGTTAAAAGTACTTTATCAACAACAAATACTTCTTCGCTCCAGTTATGAGTATAGCCTTTTTCAAATGTTTTTTTCGTCAAGGAAATTCTAACTTTATCGCCAACTTTAAATTTATGTCTGCGGTACATATTTTCATTAGCTAGTATTGGATTTGCAATCGCGTCGTTTGACGACATTTTAAGGGTGTGGTGTTTCGTGTTATTGTATTCGTCAACAATTTTCTGTAAATTGTCAATATATTTATTCGTATTTTTAGCTGTCAGATACTTATGAATTTTTTCGTTGAGCGTGCGATTAAATCGCTCGACAATGACACTTTTCCCCTCATTTCCAGTAACGTATTTTTTTAATGTTATTTTGTTTCAAAAACTGCTCGAACTTTTTATTAAAAAACTCTGCTCCATGATCGGTCCAGATTCTGTTTGGTTTTCTTTCTGTAGTTGTTATTATTTGTTTTAGCGCATCAGTCATTGAGGTTCCTGTTTTATCCGAAACTGGAACATTAAACGCGTATTTACTAAAAACATCGACAACATTAAAAAGATATCTTTTATTATCGTTAAACGGAGCTAGATTTGACATATCAACTAAATCTATCGCCCAGATGTCATCAACTGCATTTGCGGCAACTTTACGTCGCGGAAACTTTTTTTTTTAGGTCTATGTAGTTCTACAGCAAGATCATCATATAAGTCTCTACCGAGTCCAAGTTTATATTTTGCTCCAATAAAGCCCTGGACCAGCCTTCGATCAAAACGTTCTCGCATATTTGCAGGTTTCATTTCACGAAATTCGTCTAACATTACTTTATCACAGCTGTGTTTTGTTCCGCTGCTTTGTTCAGTATCTCTATAGCAGATATCATGACGCATTGCTATTGCGTCAACTTGATTGTAAGGCTCTTGTCCTGGCAGCGGATTATCATTTTCGTCAAGTTGCTCATCAAGAGGATTCCATGGACCAGTATATTTATGACCTGGCAATGTCCAACCGCCTTTTGGTTTCGGCAGTTTGCCAATTAATTTATGTATATCTATACCTGTTCCAATTATTTCTCTGTTGTTGCATTTCTGGCAATATGTAACAATTTTATTTTGCTCGAGGCATAAATCTCTATCGGTATCGCAGTTGCATGTCATTATTTATTTAGTCGTCTACTAAAATAACGTCAGGACAGCCAGCCCCTGACAATGTCAGTGCGGGCAACTTTGCTGCTGGCAAAAACATGCTTTTTCTTTTTCCACAGATTGCACAAATGCTTTTCAGCATTATTCTATTATTTTTTGTTTTTTCTGTTTTTTCATCTTTATTTTCTGTTTTAGTTTTACACTTAAGACAATATGTTGACATTGTATATCAGTGAGTTTAGATAAAATTAATTGCAAACCTTAGGCAGCTTTACAAAAATTAATTGCAATCTCATCATTCACATGAGAGGGTTGTTTGTCAAACTGCAAAATAAACTTTAAAAAATCTGGATTTTTGGTCATATGTTTAATGAACATTATGCAATAATATCCACAAGCGGAAGTTCCAACTGGCTGAATTTGATTAGACGAATAATTTATTATTTTGTATTTACTCATATATTTTTTTACTGCGTCGCTCGGTGGAATTCCGAACGAGTCAAAATAATTGTTATCAAAAACAGCTACCCAATGCGTGCCAGATCCGTCATTAAAATCCTGTATATTTGTAACACACGAACCTGGAGATGCTAGCGTTATAAGCTCATCTTTGGAATAAACTCCGTGAAATTTTTTTACTTTTTTTAGTTTATCAAGTATATCAAAGTTACATAACGGAGCTGACAAAGTCGGCCCCGACTTTATCTCCTTGTTCCTGGCAGAAATAGTCCTCGTCCTCGTCCTAACAGACCCGGTAATAGACTTCCCGCTAATCCAGCTAGTAATGGGGCTATTGGAAGAAATCCACCTTGTCGCTGTCGTGTCTTTTTTTTCGTCGTTGTCTTTTTTCGCACCGTTTTTCGTTTTGGCATTATATTTAATCTTTAGACAAAAAATTGCTATCGATCTTTATACAAAAATTTTCTTTATTCCACCGCCAGAAACACTGTTTCTGACAATACTATTACCTTTAAATGCCTTTTCTGTTGCGCCAGATACTGCTCCAGACGCTGCTGCCAGCCCTAATGTACCTAACACTGGAAAAATTTTAGGTAGTAATGTTTTGGCTATTACAGATAGTGCCGAACCGAAGAAACCGCCTTGTTTTGCCATCGCAGTTATTTGTGCAGCACTTAAATTTAAAACAAAAGGTTTTTTGCGATCGTATTTATTTACTTGATTTTTGGTTTACAACAATTTTGTTAAAGTACCCGCTTGGGTGTGAGAGACGGAGTCTCTTGGGTTGATCTTTAATGAAACCGGCCTCTGTTTTGCAACAGCAGCTGCTAATTTTTTAACCTGGCCATCAGTCAAAAGTATTTCTTTTACAATATATTTTGTCATCTTATATATAACAATTATAGATTAAACTTGAAGTGTAAATCACTCTAAACTTGTACTGACATTTTGCCTTCGATAGAGTCAATTGTAACAAATCTGTCGCTTATCACTAACGCATATACGTTTAACGGCGCTGCTGGAACGTCTCCGAGTGTCCAAGTAATTTCAATATCAGCTGTGCTGATTATAGCTCGTTCGCTATGCTTACTAACATCAAAATAAAATATTGAATAAAGTGCACGAAATTCCTCTAATGATATCTGAGATCCATCTCCAGCATCTTGATATTTTTGCATTGAATCGAGTAAATACGTGTACGGTCTAGTAATGTTTTTATTAGCGTTATCTGCAAAATTACATTCAATCGCTCGTTCTGGGTATTGTTTTGAATTTATTCTAGCGTATATTCTTCTAACATCAGCATTATCAAATATTCCATTATTTTGTAGTTGGCTTCCACGTCGAGCTTGTTGCTGAAATACAACAAATAATTGCCGTGGCTTTTGTTCACTTGGTGTTGTTGTAACTCGCCATGTATAGTCGGTGGTATTCGGAACTGCTGTTTGATATATTTTATGTTGCTGAAAATAAATTCTATTCGTGTGTTTTTCCAGCATAGCATTTAATTCCATTATTTTATCGACAGATGGAGTTATTCGTGGCATCCATAACGCAAGTTTGTTTAGGACAAATTGTACATCAGCCCCGCCATGTCGAAATAAACAATCGTTTTGTTCTGCTCGATCTAAAATAAGTGTATGTTTAACTCCACGAAATACTTTATTATAGTCCCTGCAAAAGCCAAATATTATACTTAACGGCAGCATCATTGTAATTCGACGTGATACTGCTGTAAGTGCCTTTCTCTTAGCATAACCATCATTGTAACGTAAAGTTTTAAAACCTGATATATGACTGTTAACTAAATTTAACATTGCAGTACCGTCTGCACCTGCTCCTGGCGGTGTTATATTAAGATTATTGCAAGCAGCAGTAAGTGAGATTCTTGTAGCGTCTGCATTAGCATCTGCAGCTGGTGCGACTATATTAAAATTGGCAGCATTAGCAATAAGAAAATTTCTCACATTTGCAGCGCTTGCAACAGCATCAACTCCAGCTGCAACTGCTGTCCTTGGTATAAATTCTACAGATGCTGCTGTACCATGTCCAGTATCTTTAAACCACATCATATTAGTTGCAGTCGATCTGGAGTAATCATCGGAAAACGAAATAGTATTTAAGATTGTACTTGCAACTTGTAAGTGATTTGAAATATCTTCAACAGTTTGATTGGACAGCTGATATCGAGCACTTCTAAATAAACACCAACCATTATTTATAAGAGCTGCTTCTACGTTAGCTGCAATTGCGGCAGGTGGAACAGCTACTGTCATAATCTGACCACGAACTTCCAACATTGCTTTGTGAGGCAGCAGAAATACGTCCTCGTCTCTAGTATTAAATGTTCTAACACCAGCCTTATTAAGCTCGTTAGAATTTTCATCAAGATATTCGACATATTCAAATTCTGCTACTATGTCGTCTGTGTCATAAATTTCTGCTAAATCGAGATAATTTTTTGCAGACATTTTTTTATTTATTAGGTTACACAAAATTATTGCGGCGCTGTTACTTTAGATATTAAATTTTGTATAATTTGCTCGCCTTTTGGTGATAAAAGTTTTTTTTTTGTTGTTATCATTGCGCGTTGGGTTTCTTTTGTCGGTGCGATTTCTGAAATAACTTGTTTGATTGTGGATGCGGCTTGACCGCGCTGTACAGCTAGGTCTAAACGCGTCTTAGGTGCGCCTTTTATTTTATCAGATATTTTTTGTCCCACAGCAGTTCCAGCAGCAGATGCAGCTCCAGTTGCAAAAGCTTTTGATGCGTCAAGTGCAAGTGGCGCAACTTTACGAGATAGTCCTGGAATATTTTCTATAATTTTAGTAAATATATTTCCCAAAAATCCTCCTACTATTTTTCTTCTATAAATTTTTTTCTGTTCCATTATATCTGAGGTTGTATAATTTTGCCGTCTTACTATTGTTCGCGCAAGTGCAGGTAATAAGTAACAATCTCATTATTAAAATCTAACTGTCTTCCAGATTGATCTGTCAATTGCATATTTACTTCTGTTATTTGATTTTCAACACTTAGCGGATAATAAATAATATGACGCGGACTAATTTGCATAAGAGCTCCTGGTGGAACTTCTGGTGAAAAACTGTATATAGTTTGCCCTTTGCTGCCTTTAGCTGAGTAAGAACCAGATGCAATAGAGCAATTTACCAATATTGTGTTTACGTCAGTTATATTTATTGGCTTTTCACCTTCATATGTTACAGGTTCTTCAGAAAAAGAATGATAGCCCCTGGGAAGAAATCCTATCAGTGGTGCGATACATTTTGGCAATAATAAATTAACTGCCATATTTTTTAATTTTATTCTAGCTAGTAACGTATTATAATTTGGTGCCAGCTCAAAATTGTCTGCAACTCCTCTATTTTTTGTTATAAGTTCTTTTATTGTTTTATTTAGATCAGTTATTTTG
>JAECUM010030422.1:0-19953 GCA_016617855.1 Megalonaias nervosa
TATATATATATATATGACTGATGTTCATTCACACAGAGATATAATTGTTCCCCGTGATTTTATCACGGACTTTGTCACGGCTGAGACATCTATCAATGGAGAAAGTACTTTTTTCATAGGTATTTTCTCTAAACACAGATATAATTACTGATTCTACATGTTGTATTCCAACCCAAGCCAGTTGAAGAAAGCTGCATGGCTATATAACTGCGGTGAATCAATATTACTGTGCTGTGCAGACGATTTGAGGCAGCTGTGTATATGTCTGCTTTTCATTTGTGCAGTTAAGATACCGGCCCATGATAGATTTATTTATTCCCCGTGATTTTATCACGGACTGTGTCACAGCTGGGCTAGGGAATTGAAGTCAAAGAAGAACATTTGACTTAGAACATAACTGTATAAGTAGGAAACTATTACTTACAATGGAAAAGAACTATGCCTGTTATAATATTCTTTAACGGTTTCTTTACATTACAAATAAACACAAAACAAGGGATATAACTGCTTAATTACTCTATCGTTTACCTGACAGAGTTATTTCCTTCATGATATTGCCATTTTTCTGTAGTCTAGTAAATTTATCTATAATTTTTATGTGCGCTGAACCAACATTTGCTGTTTGTGTTTTAAATTTAGAATTGTGGGAACATCACTTATCGTTTTCACACTACGCTGATAGCATCAAGGACCAAAAATTTTATCGATACCTATACGATCCCTCGACCTAGGATCATGTAAATTTATTGTGATAAATCCGTGTGGGGTAGCTTGTGCTTTTGAAAAGAAATGTTTAAATTTAATCATGTCCATATCTCCTGAACACCAAGTTTGACGAATGTTTCGCAGAGTATGTGTATCGACTCCATTAAACACAACTAAAATATCACAGTTATCTCTGATCACTTTTGGTATTTGTGTATACCGCTGGGTAACATAAATCACCTCTGTGTTTTTTTGTCTGCCTCTGGAAAATATCCGGGCAGGATTTGATTGTTTGTCCAGCATTACATCATCGTATGCTACAAGATTGTTAATAAATCCGTCAAGGTCGTCTATGGATGGAGCTTCATCAATATCGGTAATAAAATCAATAATATTATCGCCGTTTTCATTAAACGACTTTGCATTTTCATTAAAATCCTTAAGTACTTCATAACATCTTTGATCATCCACAGATGGAGCTACTAAATATCATTTATCCCACTTGATCCATCTCATTATCAAATTAAGCAATAATTGTGTTTTGCCTGATCCAGATGGACCTATTATGATTGCTCTAATAGAATTTGGCAATGCTGGGTTATGTTTGACCAGCTCTTGTTTTCGTGTCCATGAAAAGTCAATTATATCCATATAATAAATAATATGAATTTATATTGTGTTCGATGCAGGGCAACCACCCCCACCGTTGGTGGGACCAGTGGATTAACAACAACAATAACAAAAAATAAAAGGAGTGGGCTGACAGGTAAGTGTGAAAAATGTGGTACAAAAAAATACAAATTTATTTCGTCTAACACAAAGACAGGCGGTGATATTGCTGCGTCGTTGGGAAAATTACCAGGGGCTCCGTGGGCAAAATATCCCGGAGAAAAACATTTACCCGGATACAATTATTGTGGTCCTGGGACTCGACTTGATATCCGACTCGATAACCAAGACCAGCCAAAACCTGGAGAGTATCCAATAAATAAGATTGATCAGGCGTGTCATGTTCATGATGTTGCGTATCGAAGCAAGGATTTACAGCAACGACATGTTGCTGATGTGAAATTGATTCATGCGTTAAATTCTATACCTGATAAATCTCTCAGAGAAAAACTTGCTAGTTTTCTAGTGAAATCTGCTATGAAGGGTAAACTAATGCTAGGGGCTGGTAATTAATCAACTGATTATTATCATAATAATGGAATCGGTTTATTATAGCCCAAGAGGATACTGGGGAGGTGAAGCAGCAATTGGTAAACTCGCTGAAGCAGCAAAAGTCTCACGTGCTGTTGCTGCAGCATGGTTAGCACGACAGGCAACATGGCAAATCTATCTACGTCCACCTAAAAAGTTCAGTACGCGTAATTTGATGTCAGCACTCCTAATAAAGTTCATCAAGCAGATATTTTGTTTTTACCACACGATGCCATTAAAACACGTGGACGTCATCAATCCGCTAGCGGATCGCGCACATACAAATACGCGTTGACTGTCATTGACTTTGCAATTAGATATAAAGAAGCAGAGCCGCTATCAACAAAAACAGCATTTGAAGTTGCATCTGCGTTTGAACGAATTTATCAACAAGGACCCTTGCAATGGCCACAGTTGTTACAAGCTGATCCTGGCAAAGAATTTTTTGGTGCAGTATCATCGCTGATGAAGCAACATAATGTTAAAATTAGATGAGGACACACTACAATTCATCGTGATCAGGCAATAGTTGAGCGATTTAATCGAACACTTGCTGAGCGGTTATTTGGATACCAGTATGCAAAGGAAATAATTCAGGTAGATACGAGATCTCGCGAATGGGTTGCAAGATTGCCAAGTGTGATAGCTGCGTTAAATAATGAAATTACTCGTGCAACTTCTATGAAACCCACTGTCGCGATCACAAAACAATATATACCTGTACAACGACGTGACTTTTAAAACAGCCAGTTTTAGGTAATGTGACTAAGATATTTATATGAACCTGGTGAACTTGAAGGGGGTAAAATTAAAGCAACTGATCCTATCTGGAGTGTGACTACACATAAAATTTCTAGCGTGGTTAGATCCACTGGTAGACCTGCAATCTACAGACTAGATTCAAATGCTCCTCAGCGTGGATTTGTACGCGAACAATTACAAGTAATTCCTGAAGACACACAATTACCACCGCGTTCACTTTTGTAAACTGGCACCAGGGCGTCCAGCGCCCCGACGTCGATTACATTCAAGACAGGTCAGCATCACATTTTTGCGTGTGTGACCAAGACTACTATTAATTCTATCTACGATAAATTGTCTTGGATTATTATTCGAATATTCCCACAGCATATCACAGTTACAACTTGCATAATGATCATTCTGTCGTTGTTTTAGTGTTATAATAAATTCAGCATCAATATCAAAGTCGCGATTTTTTTTTGTCACATTGTTTATAACCAGATAGTTGTTTTCTTTTTACGCCATTGCTAGCAGTTTGATTATTACTTTCTGTAAAATTCATAATAACCCTGTGTAGTTGAGATATTCTTCTGACTCGAGACAGTGCAAGATAAACTAAATTTGACCATTCGATTCTACCATCGACAATCCAAATATTTGTATCAGTAACAGTTAATCCTTGTGACGAATGAATCGTTATAGCGTATCCTACCTTCCACGATGATTTATCCATACTCAACGCGCTCTCAACAACATCAACATCAACTAAAACAATATCATTTAATACAAGATTTTGTTTCTGGACACTTTCAGTGTCTCGTCCTGGAATTTCAACTTGAATATTCTGTCGTCGAGTATCTGCTGGGCGATAACACAATGGTACAGGTAGATTTGAAAATTTTTCTTTACGTAACAGAAATAATTTCTCTTGCAATTCATCACGAGCTATTTTTCTACTCGCAACTATTAAATCATTTGGTCTCCATAAATTCCAAAAATCATTCGCAGGAGTTTCCAGAATTATTTCACGCATTATATCACTTTGTATTCTATCTGGCTGTAGTCTGATTAATCTTTTAAATTCTTTCAGGGTATCATCAATAGCTCTATGATCATCGGATATCTCCTCATAATAATCCACAAACGTTTTTAACCACTCGTGCGGAGACTGCCCAACAAAAGGCGGTGGTTGACCATGATCGCCGCACATTATCACAGCAGTATTCGCTGTCAGTAACCAATCAAGAAATATTTTTAATGTTTCTAACGATACCGTACAAATTTCATCCCAGATGATAATCCGGGGTATATATTTTTCACCCATTCGCTCAGGTGTCAACGTATCTCCGCACCATCTGAAAAAAACTATGAAAAGTTTGAGATTTTACTCCTCGTTCATTTATTTCTCTGGCTAGTCTGTGTGTAGGTGTCAGCACAATCATGTCCAACTACCAAGTTGTCAACGAAGTACCGTGCCGAAATAATTCAATGGCACGTGTTGTTTTTCTAGAACCTCCAGACCCATTGAGATAAACGGTTTTATGTCTGGCCACAGGATCAAACACAGATGGTGCTGATGATTTTAATATCTGATTGTCATTGCGGTAATATTTCTCCGCGATTTCAACGTCTGCAGATTCGGAATAATCAAGGATATTTTCCTGTTTTATTCTCCATGATCCCCATTCGTCGTTGCCGAGTAACGGTTCTAGCAAATGTTTGTACGCGTTATTTATGTAAAATGAATCAGTAGCAACTCTAACCGCGTAACGAGGAAATCTGTTTACCATCGATAATAAATTTATAGAAACGTAAGCAAGCATAGAAGATCTTGAATGAGTGTATTGCGGTGATTCACCATCAATGTAACTCCCAACTGTACCTAATTTTTTTCCGTTTGATAAGCAAGCATTATTCCGACTCACAAATGTGTTTTTTTTCCGTTGTATCAGCAATTATAAAATCTAGTTCCGCATCATCTATGATTAATCTCGTGCACAATCGTTTGTGATCATATGATCCTCCTTGAGTAAACTTACCAATTATTTTCCTACCAAGATCTTTCGATGCTTTCTCATTATTTTCTTTTCTGAATTTAGACACATTACTGATAATTTTATTTATTTCTTCTTCAGCAAGGTTAGGAAATTCGTTCCTGACATCGCTTTCTGCATCAAACTTATCTGGTTCTGGTAACCAAACTTGTTTCTGCGGACGATACGATATAATGGCTTCGTTTACGTTCAACGACACTAAAATTCCAGTATCAAGCATATATCGTAATAGTACTATTGGAGCCCAATATTTTTCTGAGAAATGTCTTCCAAACCAAACATAAATAATTGGATGCAGATCCCCGCAAAACTCAAATGACTATACAAGCAAATCCAGTTAAGTCAAAGTTTGGTAAGAGTCCGTTTATCGCAACTCTTGTCATGTTATGTGTGGAATGTCCAAATCTTTTAAAGTATTCAGAACATTCTCCGTATCCAAGAAAACTTCCAGGATAACACGCTACCATATCAACCGATATAACGTCGCTATAATAGTATTTAGTATTCCACAATCCGCCGTGTCCGTATTCGATACAACTGCGCTGGACATCAACGAGAAATTCCGATCTTGTAGGTGACCATGAATTTTTTCTTGAGCAAAGTGAGCAGCAACCGATGGAACGGTGAAACAATTATTTAGCAATTGTTCGATAACATCATTATCGTTCGTGTATTGCAACGCGAGATTTTTCATTTCCTCGTGGAGAAATTCTGCAGAAAAATATTGCCATTAGGCCTTACAAACTGATCGTAGTTTACGGACTCTGAACTCTGAAATAACCACACGGATACAGGGTCACTCTTATTAATATCGTTGATAGCGTCGAATATATAATCGCTGTGAAATTTAACTGTTCTATCTCGTGGAAATATTGTTACCGCGGACGTCCATGCATGTGCATTATGATCAATAATCGTTATTGGAGCTCCTCTTGATGTATATTTTGGCGCATACAAAATCTCTCCGGTTAATGTCTTCACTGTTATTGGAAATTTTAATTTCTTTTCTAGTTTAGCGGCGTCGCTGATAGACGCTCCGGTATCTTTAACTGTTTCTGCCAACGCATTTATTTGTTTGCATCTTAGATCTGTTAAACCATTTCCTCGTACCGCTTTTGAGAAATGTTCTATAACTCGCTCAGCTACGAAGTCAACGAGGACAATTTCATTGGTTTGAGATCATTAACGCTAGATTTATCATTTAGCGGATATATCGCATAAACAACTGCAGCTACAGGATACGCTCGTTCACAATATGGTTTATCAATACCAGTCAGTGTTCCTGGTTTGGATGTTTTATTTAACATAACAGTATTATTTCCAGTATGAAGCCGTACAGGGTCACGTTTGTCACGGATAATCCAAATGTCATAGTCTGTCCGCACAATAAATTTTATTCTAATAATATATCGCTCGTCATTCATTCTGACATCGACAGTATCAATAATTCTGAATGTTGACCACGTATGAGCTCTACCATCGTTGCGAAATTCTTTTTTAGTTTCACGGATACGATCAGTTATATCGCTATTTGTCAAAGCTAGATCTTCCATCGAAAAACTAAATTTAGATTTTGGTAGTTTGTCAAAATAGAATTTTGCTCTGGAAGGTTCAATTGCGGACAATCTCTCAAATTCCTCCATACTATAATTAAGGCAAAATATATGTTTAATTAAGCTTTAATTATAAACATAATGATACAAGCAAATAGCAAGTGCAAGTGGTTAATGATAGGATTTTCGCTTCCTTGTAATAAATCCTGCGTAAATGAATTCTATGGTATTCACATGCAAAGCTTTCGTAGAGGGAGTCTAGGATCGAAACCGTGTTTATGATGTGTTGTTGGGGTCAGAGGAGAAACTCAGTTGTGTGTACAGTGTGGTGGTAAAAGATTCAGAGAGCTGAAACGATATTATGATAAAAAATATAATAATGAATCTCCGTTAAAAACTGCCGAAGACTACCTCGGTTGGTTTTCAAAATAACCATTTAGACAAATAATATTAGTATCTAAATGGAGCAAAATGAATTTGTGAAACGTCCAATAATTAAAAATTATGAAGCGTCTCGTGATGGTGTCATCAGACACTGTAGATTACAAAAAACAGTCGGTAATGTTGAAAATACCAGTTATCTTAGATTTCGTGCTGGAAAAAGAAAATATTACTCACACAGATTTGTATTCGAATGTTTTCATGGCCCGATCAAAGATGGATTTGTGATCGATCACATTAATTCAGACACGAAAGATAATTCTTTAGGAAATTTACGAATTATCACACAGAGTCAGAATTGTAAATTTGGAAGATCTGGTTATAATGATAAATCTCCAAGATCAGTTGTATCTGCGAATACAGAGACTGGTGAAGAAATAATTTTCCCACCATTGTATGCAGCTGGTAAATATTTTGACATTGTCTAGTCTTCAGTACAACGTGTTGCAAATAATATAACTAAATCAGCGTATTCAAAGAAATTCGAATAGAAGATCAAATTTTGGTATATACAATGAACGGAGATAACTCCGTCAAGCAAACGCTTTCTCCGTTAAAGATATCCTGATTTATAATAATATCTCCCGCAGTCGTGTCCAAAACGTTATAGTATATATATTTATATTTTTATATTAATTCAGAAATATATTTTTATTTAAACAAATATTTATTACATAATGAATCGTGAAAATATTAATGCTATTATTGTTGCTATTAAGCAATTACAACAAGACGGTATAAAAATATCTGACGAACTTGATCCTGAAAAAATTATGCGTGATTTTGAATCATTGCAATTTCGAAAATCCGAAAATAGATATATGCTACCCTCCGATTATAGATTCATAAAGCACATCCAGCAGGCGATGTTACAATCGCTGGCAGGAATTACAGACACACAGGTGAAATTATTTGTTCCCCTTTCACGGGCCATCGAGCAGATTAGGTCAGAATTATCTCACGAATACGAAACAAAAGGACTTGTACACGCTCGTATAAAACAGTTGAGAGATATTATGTCCGCGAACGAAGTTGCGAAAGAGTTACTGGCGAAAGATAGGGACGAGTGTGACTCCGGTGCTAATAGCACCGATAGTGAAAGTGACTGTAGTGACGTTGACAACGAAACCAATAGTGTCACCGTGACTGTGGTGCGACCATAAAAGAAAATATTTTATCCTTGACTTAGTCCTTGATAACGTCAAGGGGGACAGATTTTTTTTTTGCTTGGTATTTCTACGATGAGATCTTACGATCTTACATACAGATTTATATTTAATGTCTCCGACCTAAGGTCCAACAAGTGTCCAGTCTGGTCAATAAGTTTGAAATGTATCCGCGATAAGACTGGATTATGACATTTTAGATAAACAATGTTGATTGGTTCTGATACAATCAAATACCCTGGTGGTACTTGAGGTGTAAATGAATACAGAATGTATGCATGCTGAGCTTGATTGGATTTTTCAGTGTCAACTTGATAGCTGCCATCAATGGCATCGCATACTAGATTGACCGCGATCGTGGATGTGATATTAACGATTCCAGGCGAAATATGACGACCTTCGCTGTATGGATTATTATTGTATTTGAGAATATCTGGCGGTGGGGCTACTTGTCTCCATGCCTCCATAACTTTTGGAAAGTTTTTGCTGATTACATCACTGACTGATTTTTTTTTAGTTAAGTATTGTCGAATCCTGGGAAAATAAATGTTTGTAATTGCTGTCTAGTTATATTAAAATGTTTGGTAACTTGCTCTGATCCAATACTATTAAAATAAGTTATAACTCTCATATTGGCGTCATGAAGATGTTCAGCAATTACATTTAAGATCTTTATTGTCTCGATGATTTGTTGTTTTGTGTCATTGCTGTAGTACGTGATAATGCTTAAAAATAAATTTTTTAGATCATTAAGAAATCTTGTGTGTTCAGACTTGAATTCGTCCGATTGAGATTTTAAATAATTTATGTTAACTGGTAAACCCCCATCTTTTAATTGATACATTGTTTCTTCATGACGAAAATCTTTATCATATATTTCGGTGACTAAAACCTGACCAGTTTATTATAGCTGAAATGTCTTGAATATATTCTTTCCTTTGTAAAACAAAATTCATCTTGTCGTGGTTCTGGCGGACTATCAACAACAGGTGGAATCTCAGGCCATCCTAACACTGTTCTGATCGAACTTTGATAAATATCCACAGCATAAACCGGAAAATATATTTCTATCGCGGATGACAGCGTTGGTTCGTGAACAGTAATGGCAATCTTTGATTCTTTTCCTGTAATTGATTTAATCCTGCGCTGGAATTCTTCATTGATCTGTTCTATTTGATAACTGCCAGTTGGAATACTGACTACTTGCCAGTCTGGAGTTCCATCGGATTTGTTTTTATTTGCAAATACTAATGAATTATTTGGTTGTAGTCCGCCGAACGATTTTGATCTAATATTTGGCCAACTATAATAAACCCGTAATTGCGCTAATGCTATTTCGCTTGCTGGTATTGCAGCTGGAAAATTAATGCTGAATTCAGGATTAGTTGAACTCGCTGATATCATTGTAGTTCTTACCGGAGCAGTATTAGTGACGATCTGTTGTAATAATTCCCTTGACTGAGTCAAGGACGTTGTCGTTATTATACTGTTATTGCTCTAAATCCCTGATTTCTTCAATACTTTCATCAAATACTTCATTGTAAATTTTTACCATCGCGGTGAATTCTTCATCGGATATTCTGCCATCGTTGAACGACGACGAAATAAACGATGATAGTTTGGAATATGCTATTGTTGCAGTATGTAATTTTACCACATACTCGTGTAATTTTGTGTTCGCGCATGTATTTATCTTCTTTGCAATAATATTAAAAATACCCGCTAACGTTGTTGCGGATGAAACAATAATCGTTACAATTACATTTGCAGTCACTGACGCCGTCAGTGTTGATAATATTACGTCGGTTTCAGCAATGAGCGCAGAAACTGAATAGACAACTATGTCAACGACAACCACGCGTCTTCGATATTTTTTCACTTTTATTGTATAATCATCGACGATATTTTTTAGTTTAGTTTGCCACGCACATACTTGATTGTATCTGTATCGCTGAACGTCTATCATTATACTATATTAAGTAATTAATTGAGGTGTTTCAGCGACAAATTCCAGACACCACCAGTAAGACGCCGAGGTTAGTTTTTAATCAGATGGTTCCAACATAACGTTTCTTCGGTATCTTTATTTAACACTACAGATACAGTTTCAGAAAAATTATCTGTTGAATGACGCCATGGAAATGTAGTAAATATCCTAAATTTTGCAGAACTAAATACGGACAGCCTCTACACTCCAGTAACCGTCGTGATATGTTTGATAGTGTTATTTTGCGGTGTCCATGTTGATGATCTTGATGAAACTGTGTATACGATACTGCTAATTTGTTTATGGGGAATTTTAGCGATGATTGGTTTTACTGACGATATCAGGAATTCCACTGATAATATCGTTGAGTCTTGCGTCTACGTCTGCGAGTTTAATATCAACAGTTGCTGTAATTCCAAAAAATTCATTAATGGTTCTGTTTATGTTTCTACGAAAATTAAGAAATAATTGTACGTGATTGGAAAAATCAGTTTTGAGTGTGGTCATTCCAACGTTGATTGTCGTCAACGAAGTTGTTACCGGAATTTCCTTATCATCGACATATTGCTTCGTTGCAGCGTCGAGATTATCTGTTGGTTCTCCTACATTAATAATTTTATTATTGTTCATGTTAATGACACCGTTCACGTTATCACCGGATTTTAACAACCTATCACTGATCGACGATACAGTAACAGAGCCAGGGACAAGTTTACCGCCGCTGTCGTATACAGCAACAAGACCTTCTCGCGATAATCGACTACGAATAATAATATCGTTGATTGAAATATTACTCGTCATTAATTTTCCTTCACTGTTTTGAAATATAACAAGTTCGTTTAGATCAACGTTGGTAAGATTGAGCATTTCAGATAATTCATCATTGATCTGTTTTGTTACTCGCTTGAGCAAATCTTCATCTGGTCCGAACTCTCTTCGGGTTCGGGTTTCAGCTGATCTTCTGTAAATATCTACCATTATACGATTAGCGATTGTATAAAACAGAACTCCGTAACGTTGTTACGGCACTGGTGTACGCGTGTACAGCTTTATGAGGTGGTTTCGCTAATCTTGATACAGCATCAAGTACTGCCAGTGCTTCAAGGCCACATATTGGTGGATCCGTTAATGTTTGTGTTGGTAGCGTTGAATACCAGCTTGGAATGTTGCTAGTGATATAATCACCAGTGACATACTTTAAAAATTCTTTTGGTGGTGCCAGTCCGTACGAGTCAGAATAAGCAATACCACGTGGATCAATCGCGTAAGCAACCCAATGAGTACCACGGCCAGAATTTTTATCGAGATTAATAATGCCGGTTTCAACTGAGTTTGGTTTGTGTGGTAATTGATCACGCATAAAAACACCTCTGAAATTTTTGATGTTTAGTTGCTTAGCAGCATCGAGTAAATCAAAATTGGACAACGGGAAAATCAACGAGTCCCTGGAATTCTTAATCCGCTCCCGTATCGAGTTCCTAGAAGTCTCAGACCCTTTCCTTTTTTTTTTTTTTAACTTTTCATGCTGCTTTTGCAACAGCTGGGGCTGCAGCGGCTATTATTCCTGAAATAGCTGCAAGAAGTGGAAATATACCACCCGTCTTAGCGGTGTCTTTGATAGCACCCGCAGAAAGATTTACGCGTATACCCTTCTTTGATTGTTTGGCTTCATTGAAATGCTTGAGCTGGCGTTCTGCCAGCGATAGTTTATTCGGACCACCTGCGATTTGTTCATGCGCTAGTGATATTTTTACTCCACATTTTTATACTGATGCCAACTGCAGTTTTTTAATCTGACCAGAAGTCATATTGACACTAACATGATGATATGATATTTATGATATATTTCTGACTTCTGAATTAACTTGCATATTTTCTACTGGGGCATCAACGACCTTCATTCGTCCACCAACACCTTCAAGTAGCATCGTCTTATCGCTGAGTATGACGGCGATTGCTCTGAAATTAGCAATAGCTCTTCTTGTAACACGAGCTCGAAAGTGTATGTCAACGACGGACTGCCTAAACAAATCCAAATGTTCCAGCGAAAAATAATAAATCGGATACAGCGTTGTAAAATCTAGCTGTGATATTTGTAAACCAGTATCGATATTATGATCACGCCCCATAAACGACATCAATCGATGATATGCACGCGCCACATGATTTTGTTCAAAATTCAACAAAATATCCTCCGATGGTTATTGATGTCCGTTTATTCTCAATGAAACCTCGGAAACACCGAGTTTGTCAAATATCATTATACTACGCGTTTGATCATTTACTCGTGCAGCATCTTGAAGCGCAACGAATATATGTCGCGGCGCAGAGATACCTTGTTGTGATGCTATCTGCCATGTAAATAAACCATGAAAGCGAGCAACCGATCTTCTTCAGGTATCGTTGGAGTCATTACTGGCATCCACAATGAAAGTTTTGTTAGTATTACTTTACCAGCATCACCAGCAGGTCGCCAGATTGCATCATCGTCTGTGGATTTCGTACGAGGACAACTGTATGTTTGGCCCCGAAAATAACCTTTCTGACATTTCTGCAAAATCCAAAAATATGTGATAGTGGAATCACGCATGAAAATCTCCTTTCTCTACCCTGCAACGTTGCTCGACGTGATCTAAATCCTAAATTAAAATCTGGATCGACATTAATAATCATACTTTGTACATCCGCGTCGGCATTTCTACCAAAATTTCTTGGACGTCCAATTTCATACTGGTTGTATTCAGGGCTGTCAGAAGTATCCTTGGTAAACATCATTGATGGACCAGCTGATCTTGAATAATCGTCGCTGTATCTTGCAAGACCAAGTATTGTCGTGGCAACGTCAACGTCTTTCTGAATCGATTCAATATTTCTTCCGTCAATCATGTAAGTGGCGCTGTCGAACAACGCCATGATGCCATTATTGACAAAACCAACACTAACATTATCTCCATACGGTGTATGATCTGTTTTTAAAATTTCACCTTCTACTTCAATAAATGCTTCAGCGGGTAAGAAATATCTACTCGTATCTTGAACTTGTTATTCGATTCGTCCACGCCGATTTGGCTGTCGTGCGTCATAAGAATAATATTGATAATCCCGCACAGACTCATCCTTGAGAACTGGCGCATCCATGTCAAATGCGGGATCAGATACACGTTTGAACATATTTATGTTATTGGTCATCGTCTAATACGAAGACCACTTCCTGCCATCAGACTTGTTGTTATGTTTTTTTCTTTGTCAGTATCGTTGGTGCTGGCGGCTAACTCTGCTAGTTTTTGATTTGCGGCTTCATTTATTATTTTATTAACACTTGCAGGCATCACTCCAGTGCTGAGTAATTTTACTGGTGGCTGAGGTTTTCGTCGTACTAATCGTGCTAGTCTATCCTTGATTGCAGAGAATCCTTTACTAGCAATGTCGCCGGCAGCACCAATACCTTTTTCACGAATAACATCAATGGCTTTCATGCCCAGTTGCTTTGCAATCGTATTGTTTCTGGGGCTATCCTCGAAAATAAGCCCTGAACAACATCACCAAGTCCATCTCCGTAGAATGTTTCATATGTAGGTAATCTCGAATTTATCACCCTAATCATGGTTGGCCCACGTTGAGCATTATGTATAATCATCTTATTATAATAATTATATCTATAACTGCTTAATCGCTGTAATAATCATCGGCGATTTCATTAATGAGGGACCGATGCACGTTAGCGTCCATGATGCCGCCTGTAAATAATCGTTGACAAATAGCAGCTGCTTCATTAATGATTTCTGGAGAATTATAACAGGCTCGTTTTCCACCAATCAGAATTTCTAATCGATCAACATCGGCAAGGACATTATTGGAACAAGTAACAAGGCCACTCCCCCTGGTACCTATACCACTTACAGTGGTACCTAAGGTATCAAAGATACCTGGGGAATCTGGGGCATCGGGGATATCATGGAATACTTCATCATCGGATACTGAACTGGTTGGTTGTTGTTGCTGGGTTTTGTTGTTTTTTGTTGTTTTTTTTTTTTTGTTTTTTTTTTTTCGTTTTTGTTGTTGTTATGGAGGTGACGATAGTTGTTGTAATTGTTGTTTTTGTAATTGTTCAAAATAGTTACCTATTGCATTGATAAATGCAATATATCTAGGATCACTATTTCGAGCCTGATCAACATCGCAGTATATACGAAATATTCATTTGTACCAAACTTCACGACTTACAATATCATCAGCGTACTCGGGTTTCAAAAATTTTTCTCGCTGACCAACACAATGCACGGCATACGCAGATAATATTTCTACGCTGTTAATTTTTTTTATGGCGGAAATACTTTCTTCGGTAAATTTATCAACCAGATTAATCTTAGCTCTTGCTCCAGATTCTGGTGTCTCACCCTCCGCTTGGTCAGTACCCTCAAGTATTTCTTGTTTTGGTTGAGCGGCAGCTATTTTCCTGGGAAGTTCCCGTAAAAGTCTTTTTGTTTTCTTAGTTCGTTCTACTGTTTTTTCAGTTGCTGCTGCGGTTCTTTCTGTCCGGCAGACAAAATTCAAGAAATTCGCACGTTTCGGAGCCCGTAACTTCAGTTTGGTCCAAGCAGAATAGTCAATGATGGCTTGATGGATAGAAAAATATCTCAGGAGTAAAACAAGCCATAGAATGTGGTCGTATACCTTTAAAGGCGGAAATAGCAGAAGGAAATCGAGGGTCATGGGTGGAACGAAGTATTTGGAAGTTACGTACCTTTTCTCTTATATAGTATGATAGAGAGGGTCCAATGTCAAAGCGGGATATGGGGGTAATCTGAAATATTTTTGTCACTCTGTATGATTTTTTCCTTCAGATTATTATTTTTTTTTCTTAACATCAAGCTCGCGTCGAGCATCTGTGATACCGAAAAGCTGATTTCATGTTGTCAGATATTTCTGATAATTGATAAAACTTTATTGATAAAACGTCAGACTCCTGTGGTATACAATAGGCCCTACATCATTGCTTCCTGATCCTCCGGTGGCCTAGTGGTTAGAGCGTCCGCCTCAGATGCGGGTGGTCGTGGGTTCGATCCCCGGCCGAGTCATACCAAACCCTTACAAAAATGGTACTAACAGCTGCCTCGCTTGGCGCTCAGCATTAAAAGGTTAGTGTTAGGACTGGTCGGCCTGGTGTCAAGAGAAAGTAACTGGGTGGGACATCATGCTACATCACTATAAACTGCCACACTGCAGACATCGTAGCGATATGACTGAAAAATTGTTAAAGCTACGTTAAAAATCCACATCACATCATCACATCACATAACAAGCTTCCTGATCCTATATGCGCTAACTGCTATTATATGTTTAAAGAAACAAATTCATACTTACTAAGATATAGAAGAACGCTTGTTAGAATTACGCTGATAAAATCTTCAAAGCAAGAACGCTTCTTTGAACTAGGCTGATAAAATTTTCTAACTAAAGCAGTATTCTCAGCTTGAAAATGGCGATGAGGCCACAGGGTTTCGTTACAAAGAAAATTAGGAGTCTAACATGTACAATATAACAATAATATTATATTGTTACAGGTTAGACTACTAATTTTCTTTGTAACGAACCCCATTGGTGAGGCTCTTGGTGATGGAGTCATGACAAGCGAGATGATTAGTCAGCAGAATGTTGACTTGAACAGCTTGACATAATCGTATGCGGGAGAACGGTATACAATGTCAAGTGATAAACAGACTGACATAGTAGACACAGTTCCTATTGAAGAGAGTGACTCCAGTCGTAGGGGGCGCAATCGTGGGTACGCAATCGTGGGTACGTTTATGTCGCATGAATCTTTGCTGGTGATGGGATTAATTACAATGTAATTAATATTACGTGACTCTTCAGAGCTGACAAGTATTTTATTTCTGAGAGGAGGCAATTGCTCTGTTTACTTTGGTCTCTTCCGTTCCTTACCTCTCTTTTTATATGATATAGTTGGTTTTATACAAATTTTGTTTGAGGTTTTTGAGATTCATAATAATTGCTCGTGTTTTGTTTTCTTTTGTTGGGTGTTTTTGGCGGTGGTGGTTGTGGTGTTTATGTGTGTGTCTGCAGGACCGTAGAGAGCGATCACGGGTCCTGGAGTAAGAAACACCCAGGCCTCTCCTAGTTGTTGTTCAAGCAAAATTTTTCTTCTATAAAATTAAAAATATGTTCGCACGGGCCCCCTTATGGGCCCGGGTCCTGGGGTTTTATCTCCAGTTGCCACCACCACCCCTCTTGTCGGTCTGTGTGTGTGTGTGTGTGTGTGTGTGTGTGTGAGAGAGAGAGAGAGAGAGAGAGAGAGAGAGAGAGAGAGAGAGAGAGAGAGACTCCACTTCATAATCCTATGGTATTAACAAACCTTATCATGTGTAAAAATAAAATTAAAGATTCTATATCCATGATGATCTATCTCTTCACAAATAACCCTTAAACCCGCACAAACCCAAAACATTGTGGAACAAAACGAAAATTGTGATGCTCTGTTTATCATCACAATCATTATCATCATCATCATCATTGCTATTATTATTATTATTATTAGAGGAGAAAAGGTTATATCCAGTCTGTAAATTATACGCATATGTAATCAACAAGACCATAACCATGTAAGTGAACAATTGTGTTATTCATTCAGAGGACGTATGTTTACAAGCCCAAGGTTAAATTAAATTTAACACAAAGGTAGTACTTTGTATGTATCTTTTTATATAAGCCCAATATGGAGTTTTGCTTCCTACGGAATAGACAAGCTGTGTTTCAATTAGATAGGTGGTATTTAACATCCTGGTTCTTGTAAGTGTCCCCTCATTCGGCTGAGATGAAGATTTTATATAGTAATCTACAGCGAAAACCATCCAGAGCTTATCCCTATAAAGACTGATGATAAGACAAGAATGAGTATATTACATACTTCTCCACGTGACATATGACGCAATAACCATTTTCTGAAAATGCTCTGTAATTTTAATGGAATTTTCCATGAATTCCGTAAACAATGCATGTCTCTTTGCTTTAATATTAGTAAGTTACCGGGCAAAGTGCAGATAGAAGATAGTTTTCTGGTAGGAATATCAATAATGATCTTAAAATATAACCAACTATTAACTGTGTAAATTGTTGTTCACAAAATAACAAGAAATTAGTCAAGGAAGCCAAACTCGTACCATCAGTTATGGACAAACTCATAAAAAAGTAAATTACACAATACAAATTAAATATACCAGACATATAATAATGGACAAACGTCAAACCAATACAAATGTAATATGCATAACACTTTCATGCATTGATCACTTTTAGAACGCTGTTTTGCTGTGCTGACCATTGGCAACATTTTAATATAATTTTGTAAAGATGGAATTCATGTTTCATTCTCGAAAATTTAAATGCTCTTTAACATGGTGACTTGAATTTTTGGCAAATACTTGTAAGGACCGAGGCAATCGCCTTATCCAAAAAAGGCCGTGCTAGTAAGGAAGACAACAAAACAATAACAAAGAGGTCACGAAAAACATGTCATGGAAATCGTTCATGTCACTTAAACAAATCGCACTGCACTTAATACAAGAGCGATAATCCTGAAATACGTATTTAAATTCCTTGCAAGAATAACGTTTTTGATGTAATCCTGGAACATCTTCCAACAGGCAGGATAGAAAAATTCTTAATTGACAATATTTCCGTAATTAGCCTCTTGGAAAAGTCGCATTTGGGGTAATCAGCTCAGTTATCTTTAGTAACAGCAGTTGTTAATTGACACATAAAAACAAAATCCAAGTTAATATTTGAAAATACAGAAAGAATGAATACAAATTTAAGTCAGTATTTGAAAATACAGAAAGAATGCATACAATTATAAGAAATGGTCTATGCACAACATTGGCAGAGGAGCAACATCCTTGTTTAAAGCTGGAAATTACAAGTTTGCAATATTTTAATAATGTGAGGAGTAACATCCTCGTTTAAAGCTGGAAATTACAAGTTTGTAATATTTTAATAATGTAATTAGTACACAAGTAAATATGTTGCTCATAAGGATTTTAGAATTAACAGTGTATTGCTGAACAGACTCATATATAAAACTTTGGAGTTTTCTTGATTGCAATTAAGTACAAGTTAGGCTAAAGTGAAACACGGTATCCAACTTTATATTATAAAGTCATAAACAATTCTCTGACAAAAACTAATCATTTTTACTTAATATAGATATTGACAAGGGACATTCCTAAATCACCATAAACAATGATTTTCTTACGTTTGAAATAATTTTACAAAACTGCATATGAAGTGCCTCAATGGTATGACATTCTTAAAATTCCCTATCTTCTGTTCCATCAGATAAAATTGACAAAATCAAAACAATAAAAGATGCAACTGCGGAACTATTGATGAACTCAGCTAAACAAATCAAATCTGCTTTAACTTGGCCAATGGGCGAAGAATAACATCTGGTGAGAATTATTTCCTCTTGTAAAAATCCCACGCTTCTAAATTTAGTGGTATGGGAAAAACCATTTAACAGCTGAACACCACTTTCTTTATCATAAAAGGAAATGATAGGCCAGTGTTTCCTGAAGATTGTGAACTTCAGCCAATGCATAAGTGTTAGCAGAATAGTGGAAATTAATAATATTTTGTTACGACACTATGGTCTTAAACTAAATAACAGAAAGAAGCAAAACCACCAAGTTTTGTAAAACTTAACAAATACTTTAATTCTATACATTATAAAACGAAAAATAAAGGGAACTTACAGTATTATGAATTAAATCCAACAAAGACCTAAAATGATCTACTTCAATCAAAAAGATTCAAGTGTTCCGAATGAATTCCAAGTTCTGAATGTGCTGACTTACCAGTAGCTTTGAATGTGCTAAAATGTCAACAGTCGTGATGTGTCACAGTAACTTTGCCCAAAACTCTTTTGAATGAATTCATAATGATCCCGAAAAGTTGCTTTATTCTAGTCATATGAGCACTATGCAATTCCAGTGACTTACTCATTCAAATGGTTCCTCTTATATCTAAACACAGCATTAAATACATCTGTAAACTGATATTAAAACTAGAACATAAGAAAATAGGAAGGAATTCCTTGTCCACTTCTTAGCCTTATATACATAGTATGGCTCATATCGGAATATTTTCCTCCTCGAACTCTGTCGCAATACCTCCCACGTGACAAATTTCACAATACCTCACGTCACAACGCAACCCACATGACACGATCATCCAGTGGAAAATTACCCAAACTTGTCAACAGGGTTGTTAATAAGACTTAATTTAAAGCTTCTAATCACCTATTTATGTCATACACAGTCAACAGCCATGCACTAAAATCAAAAAACACATTATAGATATACATAACAATTTACAATTTTAGTCACCAGAAATACGTTCAAGCCAATGAAATAGGTCAGTAACTAACTGAGCGTACGATGTAATAAATACATATATGCAGATCGTTTGTTTGTGTCTACGATGATGTTGTAAGAATATATCCTGGTAAATCAGATTAATTAATATATGTTGAATGTTTCTATAATGATCAGCGCAAATGAACTTTTCACTGGGGGTGGGGGTGGTGGGGGTGGAGAAAATAGTTCGAAGCTATAGAGTACAGAATATTGAGTTTAATGCGAGCATTGCTATATGTTGTTTTTAATATTTGCGTATGTTTTTGCTATTAACCTTGAGAACTATGTGGTTTTAATGCGGAGTAGGTCACGCAGGAGGGGATGGGGAGACAACTATTATCTGATATCCACAAAGATTTATCTAAAATGTACTGTTTGCATTCATGACATTTAGAACTCTAGCAACGAACCCACGACATTCTTGATGAAATGGAATGCAACAAGTTGTTGTTGTTGTTATTATTATTATTGTTATTATTATTATTACTATCTTTTCATTTATTGAACATCATTGTTTGAAATCGTGGAAGGTGCGTACATGCTGGAAGCAAAAACCATCACGGTCTGTAAATTATATGCATATGTAAATAACAATGTCATCCAGTGACTCCAAGAGCTTTACAAAATCAATAAACAAACATCCGAGTGACCCCCCCCCCCGCACAGTATATATAT
>JAECUM010030424.1:0-16319 GCA_016617855.1 Megalonaias nervosa
CTTCGTCCAGATACTCGTCCAATTTTTCTTCTTGACTCATTACCAGATATTTATCGTGTTGAATTTGACTGGGATGATCGTTTTGACATCCATAACAATCTCTCTTGGTCAATTCCGTAATTTTATCCGCCAGGTGTTTAGCAAAACAGGATACTAAATGTTGTTCATGTTCTGGCCATCTGGACTTGACTACTACCTCGTCCTCTTTGTCTTGGTCTTGGGGTTCTGTTTTCACGCTGTCCTCCCATTCCATTTCCAAAAATTCTCTACCGTTCAATAGGAGTCTTCCATTGTTTCTAATAGTCTAGAATGACTTCTCTCAAACTGTTGATTTCTATAGTATTATCGAATTCGGCATACACGATGACGTTGACTGTCTCGGTGAGAGCTTCTGCAAACTGAAGTTCCACATCCAGTTGACCGGATTTTATAGGGTGGAAATGTCCCTCATTGCTGCCTTGGTCTGGAGTGAAATCAAAGGCCCACAAAGTGTACCTCCTACATAGTCTTCGTACGAAATACCGTGACTGGTGTTGGTTCATAGTTGCCCCGTAGCTTCGTACAGGAACAAGTACGATCTCAAATAATTTTTCTGGGCAAAGTTAGGTTCGAAGGGTCTGGTACACAAGGTCATGCCATCGCGACTGACTTCGATCTTGGACACTTTGTAGTACTTAAACTGGAAAGGATTTTGATCGTGGGCTCCGTTGAGGGCTGCGTTGCTGACAATACCAACGATTAAACGTTTGGGTAACTGTCCTTGGAACATGTGATCTTTGATCTTGGATCGGAGTGCAGCAGCAATGGTGAACGTTTTCACTTATACGTGTCGTATCGGATACTTGGCGGTCGATCTGCTCAATGTGTGACTGGTGTCGTTTACTGCTTTAGGTAACACTTCTACGCGGCGCACGTAAAGTCTGGCTTCTTGGATGATGGTTTTGTACTCGTTAGCATGAGCCATCAAATGGAAAGCGACACTGCTGCGATTGAGTCTCAGGCGAATACCCACTCCTTTGATCAAATACTTTTCTTGCAACCACATGTCCAAATGCAAACGATCCATCAGTTCTAAATTACGACCTTGCAGGATTTTCTTTCGACGGTCGCTAAAGCCCACATTGTGAGGATCGTCATCTGCTGTCAGGGCTGTGTCGTTAAACTTGTTCTCATCTGCAGTGTCAGGTTTCTAAACTACGCAAGCATCCAGATGAGTGTTCTTGGCCTCTTTTCCGTACGTCAAGAGATTTTCCAGGTACGCTTGGTAAGGGTAAATATATATGCTACTGCTGACCAGATTGTTATTCAAGTACAAATCCACTATGCTGAACTAGGAATGCATGAAATTGTTGACGGGAGCTACTCCCGGATTGGTGTTGTCTGTTTTGATCACTTTTGAGTTTCAGATACAAGTAACTGCTATTCAGATCGATGTAATCTTCGGGTTGTCCTTTGATTTCAAACTCAATGGAAGCTGAATCCGTCAAGGAGGAGACCGGATGAAATTCGACCCATTGGGATTTTTGCATTGTCATCATGGTGGGTGGCATGGCAAACAGATCCAGTTCCGACGTGGAACAAGCGCAAGACTATCGGTGCATCATTTTCTCTGATTTAATAATCAAAAACGTCTAACTCTCGGACGGTTTTTCTTTTCTTAGTCTTTCTAGCTCTAGGGGTGTGAAGTCCTCTCAAGGGGTGTTTTCGTCGTCGTTTTTTGCCTTGTCCTTGCTGTGGAGTCAGGGAAGCAGGAATGTCTGACTCGGCAGCGCCCAGGGCATTTATAGGAGTTTCTCGCCGGCCCAAAATGTATTTGCCCGTTTGAAGCAAGACATTTTTGCCTGCTCTCAAGAAAGCTTCTTTGGGGTTTTGTTTGTCAATGATGACATTTTGGAGAAATTCTTTGCCGTGCGTCAAGGCGGCATCTTTCAAGGCGTGCAATCCCTGAGTCACCATCGGTTTCAAAATGGGAGCCACCGAACGAAAGGCTGATTTCAGCATATCTCCTAAACCATGTCTTCGTTGACGAGCGACTCCTCGGCACACAGAATACTTGACTGACAAAAGGTTAGAGTAATCGTTTTCGAAAATGGAGTTTCACTGTGACTTTCCCTTTTGTGAATGAGATATTTTGTCCCAGATCTCCTTTTATAATAATGTTGACAGTGTCGAAATACGACTTACTGAGGGGAAAATAGTGAGGATGTACAAATTCGCGGTGAACGTGATAGGTGTTTCCACCTTCCTCGTCAGCGTTCGTAACAGAATCCACTTTGAAAGGAATGACACGCAGTAACGGTACGGAGGTGTGTCCCACCACGTTATACTCCACCACATCGGAGTACACAAAAATCAAATTCAGTCCTTGGTTCATTTCTACAGGGAATCTAAAATATTTCGCAAAATCCGAGTTACAGGTCACGGCTGGTATTTCGTTTGCAATCTTGATCAACTTAGTGTCTCCACCCAAAATGTCATACAATTCAGGGCAAGATGTAATGGCCAACACTTTGTCCTCTTAAAATTTGATGAGTAGGCGACGACCTATTTTGTGGTAATCGATCGTGACACTTTTTCTGGTTTTCTCCAAGACTTTACCAAACACGTTCTTGAGCCTGTCAGCAATAGTGTTCAGCAAATGTTGACCACTAAAATAATAGCCTGAGGGAATTTTCAACCGATAGGTGGTTTATTTAGTTTTGGGGTCTTGTGATTTCATAGAGTCAGCTACACTGCTGCGTTCATCCAAGGCTTGTTGCATTTGCTCGTCATGAATTTCCATCGCAAAAGTGTTTCGATGAGGAAGGATATTTAGGATTTGTGTAGGGTGAATCATTTCCACTAAAGCCACTTCCCAATGGAATGATCCAATTGGATGGCCTGAGGTAATTTGGCCGTGTTACAGCATATTGTATTATTGGGAAACACCTCCATGGAACTGTCACTGGGTAACGTTAAGTAAAATTGGTTCTTCATAATTCCACAGTTCTAGTGTCCCAGGAGTCACTAGAAGTCAGAGGAGTGTCTAAAAGAGGATGGTTAGGGTAACTGTTGGATGGGGGACTAACGTTGGACGCAAGACTCCCGTTGTTGTTGTCGTTAGAGGAATATTTCAGAGACGGATTGGAAAGAAGGTAACTGATGCAGCTGCTAAGTAAAATGGTCCACAATTGTTTGTCTCCTTGTTACAAACTCAAATTGGCAATGGCAGCACCGATGACACAATACACCACAAAGATTTGGCAGATAAAGACGATTTGCGTTTTAGGCACACGTTCTCCACACCACACCCACAAGGGATGCTTTTGTAGGTCTTGCAGAGAAGAACTGGGCGACGGAGTGATTACTGTGGTAGCTGAGGCTGTCTTGAAGGGCATGATGGTCACTTCTTTTTATAGTCGATGAGTTGCGAAGCGTCGATCCAAGAGTCAACACTGGGAGGATATCCTTTCCAACGTACTTTGACTTCTTTGACACGTCGTTTTCCCACTTTTCGGGTTCTTCGATCGAGAATGCTTTCAATCTCGTACACGTCGTCTTCTTTTTTGGTCACACGTTGTAACTCGGGTAAGTAAAACGTTCCTTTTAACACTTCCCCGTTCATGTCTTCCAATTTATAGACGGGAGGATGACGGCCACGCACACGTTCGGTGACACGAAACAATTCGGTGGTCCAGTTGGGTAAGTAACCTTTGTCGAAAATGCGTGTAGTTTCTTGGGGACAGTCACTGTTGGGGACGTACCAAACAGGTGCTCGAAGACGGTCACTTCGTTGTCGGGTGTCACTTCTTGTGGGCACGCCCAATGCTCCAATGGTAAGATTGGTTGTACGATTGGACGAGGTGTGGCAAGACGTCGATGTACTTGAGAGTGTGTTGATACGTAAAATATTTCCACATGCGTTCTTTCAAGGTGCGTTGAAAATGTTCCACGATGCTGGCTTTGGTTTCGGGATTCTCGGTGGTGAAAAAATGTATGTCACGTTTCTTCAATTCTTTTTGGAAAGCTAGGTTCAGAAATTCGGTGCCTTTGTCAGTTTGCCATCGAAGAGAGGGACGCCCGGTTGGAGGGCTCGCAAAAACTCACTGCTCGATTTGGAAGTCAATGGTACGACCCAAGCAAATTTGGAAAAGACGTCGATGACACAAAACAAATATTTGTAACCGCGATTGTAGGTGACCAAATGAGAGACGTCAGCTAAATCGGCTTGCCATTGATGATCGATGCCCTCCACTCGGGTGCGACTTCTGGAAAATTTTCGTCGAATGGGTTTGTGTAAGGTGTACGTGGCTTGTTCTTGTAAACAGCGTTGCACTTGATACAATTTCTGAACTCCCCCGTAACCTGCAGGATGGGATGGATCGTAGTAAATGCTGGCTAACACCTTCTCCATTTTTTAATAAGTGATCCACTCTTCATAGATGCTCCTCTTTTCTTCGTGTGTTATTTTCTTGGATTGTGTCGATGAGGAAGATGTCTGAACTGGGGTAATCAGTTCTTGTTTTACTTCTGGTTTCCCTTCTTTCTTTATCTCTTCTGAGGAAGAAGGGGTAGCCATCATCTTTTTAATCCAACCAGTTCTGGATGTAGGTGGTGTTGTTAACTTGCGTACTTTTTCTGGTGGAATTTGAAGCTCTTCTTTTTCTATCTTGATCACTGGGACTAGTGGTGGTGGACTTTCTGTCTTGATTACTGGGGCTAGTGGTGGTGGTGGTGGTGATGGACTTTTCATCAAGGCCTTAAAATCTTTCACAGTGGGTAGAGCTGTTTCGTCTAAAGCTTTCTGTTGAAAGAGTTGCAGTCGTTGCAACAATTGACCGTACCGTTGAGATTTTTCCGTTTCTGACAAATCGCTGCGATCCATCAATGATTGCAATTCGTGTTGTAACTGGGACATCTCGGTCAAATGAGGATTGGGAGGTAAATGCGGGATTCGTTGTTCTTGCCAACGATGGTATTCTATCCATCGTTTGTAAGGCACTATAGCCAGTTTTCGTCCTTCCATCGGATTTCAAGGATCACGTCTGAGATCTTTTGACTCCAAAGGTCCCTTTTATCTTCTTCGACCTTTTTATCTTCATCCTTCCAGGATGTTTCCCAATAGTCCTTTCAGCAAGGGTATTCCTATTGTTCCCATTACTCCTTTCAGTAAGGGTCCTCCTATTGTGCCCATTACTCCTTTCAGTAACATGGGTAAAAAGGGCACCAACATCTTTTTCTTTTGACCAATGGGTATTTTCGTTTGGACCATTTGGCGAAGAACGTCTCGATGTTTGGCTAAGCATTCTTTCTGGTGTTTAGACAAAGGTATTGGGCCTTTCAAGACATTCAGACAACATTCGCACACGGTATCGATGACGTCTTTGGAGGCAGTTTGAATGAGTTTTTCTCGCATGGGTGGAGGAGCTTTGGACAGGACGGACAACATGTCCCAATGTTTGGCTAAACAAGGTGGCAGTCATTTCCATTTCTTTCCTTTGGGGGCAGAAGAGGAATGTCTTTTTTGGGGTGACATCTTTCTCGGTTGGTTTGTTTGTTTCCGTGGCACACAGCAAAAAAATACACTAACGTCGATGACCTGTCACACGGTCTTTTGTGATAAAGGTGACGATGTGTTTTCCAAAATCGCCAAAGAATCCTCCTCTTTCTAAGCGTTTTCTCGGATGACGAAACTGTCTTTTTCTTTTTCCTTTCTGAACAGGAGAAGGACAATGAGGAGACATCTTTTGGTGCACAACATACACTGAAGTCCATGACTCGACATGCATCATTTTATCTTATTGTTTCTTTAGGAACGTGTTATCTATCTTTCTGGCGAAATTATCTACTAACTTATCCATATTAATGTAAAATCCTACCCTTTGGTGGCTTTTACTTTTTTTCTTTGGACAACTGTGTCTTTTCAGCGGGTGACGTCGATGTTTTGCTAAGCGCTTTTTAGGATGACGTGACTGTCTTTTTCGTTTTTCTTTTCCTTTTTGGACCGAAGAAGGAACACGATGGTAACGGTGTGTATTTCTTGGAGGGAACATCTTTGGGCGTGTAGCAGCACAAAAACACTGATCCGTATTGTTTGCCTCAGGTCTTTTTATACTGGAATGCGTCGCCACTGATTGTCTTTACGTCGTATCAACTTGATGACAGGTAACACACGTCTGGAGGAGTTCGCAACGGACTAAATCGGGACAGCTCTTGCTTGGACAAATCCAGTAAACTCTGTAGCACACCCGTTCTCTCTTGGACTTTGATTTTGGGGGCAGGTACTTTGTGAGCAGCGGCCACTGCCGCTAAAGAGGAAGAGGGTGTCACCGCTGGAGGAGAAGTTTTTGGAGACGCTCTCTTGCGGGTAGAAGCTGTTTTCTGTGGACTTTTCTTTTTCTTTTTCTTAGGCTGTGACCTGGTCTTGACACCGTTGCTCTTTTTCTTTTTCTTCTGGGTACGTTTGGGCGTGGATTTTTTTCTTGGGGACAACTTTGGGAGCATTATGATCCCATTTTAAGAGGGAACGAATGATGACACCTCCTAGAGAACCGCTACCTCCAGGTTTCAAAATGATTTGCTTTTTGGTTTGAGTGTCAATGCGAGGATCGGCTATCTGCGTCAAGGCGACTTTGTTTCTCTCAAAAAACGTTAGGTTTGATGTGGAATCTGAATGATGCCTTACAGTAATTGACGTGCTTCACCGTAAACCATTGTAAGACTTCTTTGAGAAAAGCTTCTAAGACACGAGCACGTATTTGTGGATTTTTTTCGCGACTGATACCGTACAAGGCACGAATCAATTTAATGGGAAGATGAGACTGAAGGGATGTCATGTTGACGATGTATGAGACAGAGCCAAAGTGACCGAGGTTTTTATAGACCTTTTTAGGTGGTTGTGATTAAGTCGACGACGGGGACGTGTACACGACAGGCGCTCCGTCTTGGCACCAGTGGGGAAACAGATGGGTACGAAATCGCAAATAATCGGCAGTGGTGGGTTTTAAGTCCACGAGTAAGTAATCGTGTAGGGTTTGAGTGGCATCGTCGTACGCATGAGTCAGCCAAAGCGTTCCTAACTGTTTGGCTAAGACTTGTACTTGCGATTTATCTCTAGGGCTTTTAAACAACACCACGTAATGAGCATTGAGACTGACGGTACGATGGGCCTTACTTTGTTGAAACAAATTTTGGGTAATGTAAATGACATTACGATGATGCCCTTTGCGCGTAAACCAGAGTTTAATTTCTTCTTCGTCTTCTCCTAACATGTCAAAAATAACCAAATGAGTTTGACTAGGGTCAGACACGATCCCGTCGTCCTCGCCAGGAATGCCTTCCACAAAGACGATGGAATCGCCTTGACTTTCTCGCAAAAGGCTGTACGCCGATTGCCACTCTTTGTAACACCACACGATTCGTTGAGGTGGACGATCGATCAAATGATATTTATGTTCAATCAAACGTTTGACAAATTCGGTTTTGCCGGAACCACTAGGTCCAGCAATGAGCATGTTAAAGGGATGGCGAAGATACAAGGCCTTCCAACTAGTCCGATCTACGTGTTCGTCAATGACTTTGACAGTGGAGGAAGAGAAAACAGAGACAGTAGAGGTAGCCATAGTAGTGTAAGAAATGTCACTTTTGACACGAGGACAGACAAGACAATAGTTTTTATACTTTTTTCAGGACACGTTTATTGTCATCTTTAATTGTGAACAACACGAAAGACAAAAATACATAAAAGCCAAATGGTTAAGTACATGAATAAAAGACACATCAAAACTATCATAGTGGATTATAAACAAGTCTCTGTACAACATTTGTAGTGATCAAGAGATGAAATCGTAGGGGTAGTGTGTAGTGTTCGTAGAGTCTCTACACTCCTTGGCACAGTCACACAAGAGTCCTCCCAGAATGGCCTTTCGGGGATGTCGATAATGGTCCTGTCCTGAAGAGAGTGGTTTTCCTCGGTCACGACTTCTTCTTCTTCTTCTTCTTCTTCTTCTTCTTCTTCTTCTTCTTCTTCTTCTTCTGGCACTGTCACTAACACTGGTTTAAAAGTTACTTTTTTCACTGAACGTTTTAATTTTTTAGGAGTACAAATCTTTGAGCATAGTGTGCCACTTCTTTTGTCCAAGCCTCAAAATCCCAACTTTTCCAGTCACGTACATCTTTCCAGTGAGGGTGTAAGTCACAAGCTACGCACACGTCGTCGTACACATCTTCAGTGCCTAAAAGTTGATGAATCTTGTTTTCCTGTAGAGGTTGAGAAGTATCAAGATGAAAGCGCAAAACTTTGAGCAGAATGAGTCTCTCGTGTACATTTAAAGGGACCACTTTCATGTTTTGGGTGGTATTTACTGTTCGTAAAGAGTCCACAAGGAATCGACTTGTAAACGAAATCCCAGAAAGCAAGTCACTAAGACACACACTACATGACGACCCCAATTCAATGGACACAGTTCTCGTTATAGGTGTTGATAATCCTCCACCGTTTGAATAGTGTTATTGATTTCCTTCCACGGAATCTGTTGTATCACGAATGATAAAGGTCGTGGCATGTTAATCCGTTTTTATACCCTCTTCGGTGTAAGGTAATAAGTGTACTTTTTGAACAGCCTCGATTTTATTTTAATACCGTACCAAAAACGTTTAGCCACTAACTCACACACCACACAACTCTTGAACTAGAAAGAATTGTTCTTGCAAAGATTTGTTGTAATCCTCTAACTCGTCCGTTGGAATTCGGTGTATTAGGATCACCTTGTAAGTTGAATGAGTGGCATCCAAACATTTATGAATTTCACGCGATTCATCAATGTCTGACCACTGGAACCACTGGAACACTTTCATCAGAATCAGTCATCTTATAGCATTTAGGTACCAGTGGTTCAAACATCTGTGACGTAACGGATGCAGTTGTTCTTTGCGTTTCACTTGTATTTTGACGAACTCAGGATAAATGCGTTCTCTCAGTTCCACAGGCAAACCACGAATGTTCTCTTGTAAAGTATCGATAACCATGTCAGTCAAACACTTCTCCTAGAGCAAAAGTAACGGACAAAGTGAATAATTTCTGACCACTGCCATTCCAGGAATCGGTCAAGAATGTCAATAATATCTTCAAATGTAAATAGTCTAAAGCGGAATATTCGGAAGAACGCAACCTTGATCCAGAGAAATCTGACTTGTTTGTTGACTATTGTCAATTTCCTCTTGTGAATTTCTCGACATAAAAGTTCTACAGTCAAAAATTGAGATTTGTCTCTGGCAAGTCCAAGCCAAATTTCCTTGTAGATCTTCTCTTGCAATTCCTTTGCTAATGTTTGAAGATTATTTTTCAAATTGGGTTTAAATACTTGTCTAGGGGTTGTCCAACGTTTGACTCCTATCCACGTAGTTGGTTTCTTACACGACATGGTACGCGAACTTCAAAGACGAGGTCCCACTAAAGGTAGGTATTGACAATCCGGAGACCATCGAGCATGTTCCAGGTAAGCGAAATCTTTCTTCTCCCACTCGTGAAGTGACACACCACAACTGAAGCACTTGACTTTATCCCCTTCGCCCAAGTCGATAAATTCAGCTCTAGCTAATTCTTCGGGGGTAGGGCCTCCCAGATATTTTGGAAATTTTCCTCGGAATGTTTGGATCCGACTTTCATAGTCGCAGTATTCAGGCAAACGCACAGGGAACGAATATTCGTCTTTCACAGGTTCATTTCGATGAGGGTACGGTGAAATATGTAGGAGTTTACTCAGTTTTACATGACATCCGTAGAGTGGTAGCCGCATGGTTTCATAATGATGACATCCACTATGAAAACCAGTAAAGTGAAAAGGTGTACGATAACGAGTGGCATCGCTTTCGCATCCGTCAGGTTTGACACGCACAGCATCACTTTGAATGGTAGGTATGGTAGTAATAGTTATAGCAAAGTTCCCATGATGATGTGGTACGGAATCGCGAAGGTCATAGCGTACAGCATCCCTGCAATCGCAAGGCACAGCATCGCACTCGAGTTTGCTCTTGCTTGATACTTGCTGTTTGGAAGGATTCATCTTTCTCGGTTGGCAATGGTAGACACAATGAACTATCGGTCTTGAACGTTGTCCTTTTTTATATGCTGACCAATATCGTCGTGACCGTACGGTAAAGTGAAGTGATTGGGAAGCCGAACTCGCTTCTGGTACACGATTTCATAGACGTTTTCCAAGGGCCGGCTAACGATTTGGTGGGTGGGTAAACGTACAATCTTGTGCGGTTCGTGGGTGGTTACTTTAATATTTCCATCCTGTCCAGACTGCAAGGCTTCTTTCAAAACGCCAAAGTTCACCAGTCGACTGGTGCAATAATTGAGAGTCAACCCTTTCACTTTGCACTCAGTGTACACTTCTCCTTGTGGGTCTCGGTATTCGTAGCCGTAATTTTTGGGACCACCACTTGCGTCTCCTTCGCTGACAGGGTGAGGTTGACCCAGACGATCGATGTAAATGCAACTGTCCGTGTCAAAAAAAAGCACACAATCTCCTAACAGTTCTAAAGCTTCATACAGTTTTAAGCGAGCATGGGCTGTCACGTAAGCCGCAATGATGACATTTCCAAATTCGTCGGCTTCTACAAAGTCCAGTTCTTCTTCGTAATTGACTAAGATCAAGTCCTCACAAAGGACGTCCACGTGTTTCATGTATTTGGTTTTGTCGTGAATCATCTGGAAGTAGCGGGAAGGTTCTGTCAAATACTCCGTCTTGGGTAAACACGGTCGTTGTGCCATTTTACCCCACAAGCAATTTTAACTTCACTTTGGCAAACGGTCGCCTTCCTTCGTTTTCCTCGATGTGGTCTAAAGTGATGCCTTCCTGCTCCCAGTATTTGTCTTTGAATTTTGTTTGGTCTTCGGAAGTGCGGCAGCAGGAAGGATAGCCGCTGGCTTCTTGTTTCAGTTTCAAAAAGGCATTCACGTAGTCTGCGAAAATGCCTTTCTGAGTCTCGTCGCCCTTGTGGTATTTTTCTGTCTTGGGAAAGTGGTAAATTTCGTACACTTCTAACAGTTGGTATCCCAGGTCCAGAGCTTTGAACAATTCCACGCTGACCCACGTTCCCGTCAAGGCGCGTTCTTCCTGGCTGTGCTGACAAGGTCGGTCTTGGTTGCACGTTTCGGCACAAGTACGGCACAAGGGAAACATCAGTTTTCCTTGGCAATGATGAGGTAAAACGGGATGGTGCAAGTACGTGGGAGGCAAAACTTTACATCTGATCAATCCTTCGTATTGGCGAATGTTGTCCAGGTCGATGTGTTCCATCAGCAATTGCGGGTGCCCTGCGGGAAAGTGACAATATTTGCACACGTACAGATGTAGAGAACACACGTCCAAGTATTTGATTTCCTCTCCTTTCTCCTCGTCGACTTGGTACAGCAAACAGGTGGCATTCGTCCGTCCTCCGTACAAACTGTCCCTTGGGTTCAGTGGGTCCACCAGCTTGTAACTTTCCACGATGCGCTTAAACTCGGGATCGGTTTTCAAACGGTGATCGTGCTTGTGTTCCCACATTTCTACCACTCGGTATCCTTGCTCTTCTAACTTCAAGCGTCTAGTACAAGTCTTCCATGGTTCGTTGTAAAAACTGATTTGTCGTCTTACGATCAGGGTAGCAGATGGGACATCCGTGAAATAAGCACCCGTTAAACTCGTACACGATCTTGGGGCTTTCTAAGTCCCAGCCATCCACCGAATACGTTCCGATGGTCTTTTCGCCTCCTCCATTGCGAGCATGTTGGATCCATTTGTCTTCCTTGTCGCACAAGTAATGTAACCAGCGTAAAATAGCCTTTGGTCATCTCTGTCATTCCAAATGTTTTAGGCATGCGACTCAAAGGCATGGCTAAGTAACTCATCGAATCTTTAAACTGCACTTGACCCACTTGCATGGAAATGATTTTGGCTCCGTTCAAAATGACTTTAGGACGTTCGGTACTTTGTTCCGTATAGTATCTGAGGAGAATATGTCCATCGTATCCCGAAAAATTGTGAGCCATCACCGTGGCATAGCGATGACAATCTCCGTAACGTTCGATGTCTTCTTGGCTCCACGTCTCGTCGATAGGGTCTAAGATCCATTCGGCAAAATCAGTCAGCGTGTTTGGTCCCCGAAAGATTTTTTCACGTCCTCCAGGAATCTTGCTACAGTGAGGGCAATGAGTCAAGATAGGTCTTGGATGCACTTCTCACACGCTCAGTGAGCCACGCAGAAATTAGGAATGTGAATGCCAGTCTCTTGCATGCATTCGAAATCAAAAAAGATGAAATGGTCTTTCTTCTGGTCATTATCTTCTTCTTCTTCATGTTTGGATTGGTATTTTTGAATGTAGCATTGGTGTTCCAAGTCCACGACTTGGCGACAAATGTGGCATCGTTTCTTTCCTGAACAGACGTGCGCCTTGGCATTATTGGTACGTATGCCTTGTCCACAAGTAGGGCACAATCTCAAGAGCTGACAAGCACTTTTCTGCTGTGAACCTTGCGTCTTTAAATGTTGTTGGTAACAAGTTGGACTGACAAACGTGCACTAACAATCTGGGTAATGCACTCTTTCTTGTCCTTCGTCCAGACAGGGTTTAGAGGCCAAACATCCTGAGCATTTCGATCCGCAATGATTATGTTGCTCTCGATTGTTATAGCCATAGTCACATTTCTCACAGTAATAACTGTATGACAGGAATGCAGTGATACTAGTAATGGCATCAAAATGTTCATCGTGATGACAGACATGAATGTATTTTCCGTCTTTGAAATCTTTGCCTCGAAACAACAGGGTGCACTTTCAAGGTGTAGCGTGGAGCCAAGGCGTCTTGCAACTTTTGCATTTCAGGAATGCCACAGGGTGTCTTTGGAAAGACCAGCTTGCTGTAACAGGAGTTCTGCTTCTCTTCGTTGTTTGGCTCGTCTAGATTTTTGAATAGTTTGCCAGGCTCTTTTCCATTCTGCCGTGTCGTTCTTGTCGGCATACGTTCGTCCCACTACGATGGCACGGGCTAAACACATCTTGTCTTGCGGGTTGTTAATTCGGACGAGGCTCGTTTTGGTGATGCGAAGATCGTCCACCAATAATACCATTTTGCCATGTCCTGTCCATTGGGGAAGAGAAACATGGGTCATGAACAATGTCGCTTTTCCATCGGTGATGTGAAACTTATCGTTGGATTGTTGCACGTGTTGAATCTTGTCCATGACTTTGGAAGGAGTCAATTCTGATGGACCGCTAAACTCGATCCAAACGGGGGACTTCAAATTGTCGTGATGAATGGAAAGTCTCAAGCGATCGTCTTCTCTGGCTTCACATTGCCGTTTTAGTGTGGTTAACAAAGAATCCCACACATCGGTGATGAACCCTTCTGCTTTCTCCAACGGTACGTAGGACTTGAAATCTTTAAACTTCACCGCGTACGTGTAGGCCGCAGTTCTAAATTTTCTGGAGGAGCGTTTTTCAGTCTCTCGAATGTGGTAGTATTTTTCAGGGTTTACTGGTGGTGATGGATTTTGACTGGGTGTAGACTCTCTGGGCCTAGATTCTGGCTTACTCATTTCATCTTCAAAATCGCTGGCATGAATTTGAGCCAAGACTTCAGCTACTGTGTGAGGCGATAAATCACGTTTCTGCTTCTTATTTTCTTCTCCTTTCTTTATGAAATGATGCGATCGTTTCATCTTGACTGCAAAAGTCAAATGACTACATTTGAAACGCCATGGACCCCTATATATCCATGTCAGACCAGTGCATATATAAAGGGCTGGTGCCTTCCCTCTCAGTATTCATTTCACTCTCAAGCTGACCAGCACGATGGAAGAACCCACACAAATCGAACTTCTGATTAGAGCTTTGCGAGGTGTCATGCGAAAGTTTTCTTCAGACAAGCCGACGGACTACTCTCCCTCCTTTCGAGATAAAAGTCAAGATACTTGCTCTATCTGTCAGAAGAAAGGGCATTGGGCTACAGAATGTCCAGACCGTCAAAACAGCAAGACCAGTGTCAGAAGAGACAAAAGTCAAGATACTTTTTATCATTGTCAAGAGAAAGGACATTGATCTTCAGACTGCCCTAAGAAACAACAGGAGCAGGAGGAGGAGGAAGAAGAAGAGGTGCCCTCGGCAAAGGAAGAACCCCGACACTTTCAGAAAGAGAAGACAGAAGAGAAAAGAAGACGAGAAAAAAGTGAGGAAGAAGAGGAGAACAAAACTGTAAAAGTGAAGAAAATCAGAAAACAGAGAGAGTGAAAGAAGAAAAAAGACACAGAAGAAGTCTATGAACGTTTTAAAAGTGTTGTGCTATGTTGTGTTGTGACAATGGATTGTAAAACTTTGTACCAGAATAGACCAGACTGAAAAAAACGTAAGTGTCTCCTGGTTTTGATTGCTTAGAATAATAAGGACCTACACTCACGCACTCACAACACGTATATCAGAGGGTTAAACAAGGGATTTTTGAGTTGTAATTTATTTTGGCAAAATGAATGTTATCTCTTATCGAAAGAAGTGAGTGGCCCTGAAAAGGACCATTGGGTGTTTGTTTTTTTCTTAGAACAAACTTAGGAACGAGAAGCAATCCGCTTTAACTGCCTTAAGCCTTTGCCACGCCCAAGGCCTACTTCTGGACTTGCTCCTTTTAATGATTTGGCAGAAATCACTAGGGGTGGTATTTCCGGCGTACTAACCGGATTAGATTGTTTGGCTCGGGAAGGTCTTTTTCTCTTGGGTCGTAATAAAGAGGTCTGATACATTTGTTTCAGACTTCTTAACTCGGCCAAAATGTCCAAGAGTACCGTTACCGTTTGAAGTTCACTGTTCTCCTTCTCTCCTAGACCTTGTTTCTTCTCTACTGCTTCTTCCTGTCGTTTCCTTCTTGCCTCCTCTTCTTCTCGCTGTTGCTGTTCAAGGAGAAATGCTTGTTCTGCCTCTTTCTGCTGCTGTAAAAATTTCTCCAATTCTTCTTTCTGTCTTCGTTTAAAATCCTCGACGTGTGGTAAAGAAGGAGAAGGTGGCGAAGGTACTGGTACTGGAACAAATTCTTGCGAAGAGAGAAAATCTACTAAATCCCAATTGAAATCGACCTCTTCAGGAAGTAGCGCTGTGTTAACTTTGGTAGCCACTGCTATGCCATCGCTTTTCGTCTCCAAAGCCGGTGCACCCCAATCATCGTTTTCTTAGTTTCCGTCATGTTTCACAAAACAATGCCGCATCGATTCACTGCGCACAGACGCTAATTCACCTATATAGGGAATGTGACGTCACAGGTAGCTCTCTTCGGATTGGAAGACAGACTCAGCGAAGTGACTGAATTTTGTAACGCATGTTGGGATTGGTGAACAATTTCAATCCGTTTCGATCCGGTCTTCCACTATAAATAAACGCGGTTCACTTCATTCCCTTCACCTGTTCCTCGTCACAAAGATGTGGACCAACGTTGAATCGTCTACTCTGGTATCAGAGCGTTTGGAAAAGAAGGACCTATGTGGAAAGACAAGGCTGTCTGAAGCGAGTTCTGATTTATGGACCAGAGGTTAGACGAAGTTTGAGAAAGAGATGAAGACCCATGCGATGCCCTCTATGTTAACGGAATGGTGTTAACATAACAAACAACGGCCTTTTTCAGGGCTACTCCACTGCCTCGAAAAGATTTATTCTTTCTTGCCTAAAAATATTTTTTATTCCATTTTATAATTTATATTTAATTCCCTAAAATATTATTCTCTTACCTAAAAAATTTTTTAGTCGATTGTATAATTTGTGTATGATAGATTGATGTACATCAATCTATGGAAAAAAACGAATATATAAAACATACTCTACTATCCACTGACATGAACGCGAATGCATAACACTTTGTATAGAAACGAAACAAGTGGCATGACGTCACGGTACTTGCTACATTGTTGCAAGTGTCCAATACCGTGACGTCATATTGACCCATGGTGTGAAAGTCGCTATACAAAATTCCCATTGTTCGCTGTCGTACCCAGGGTGATATTTTGTCCGTGGAAATCTTGTCCGTAGACTAACCCGGGGTGATATTTTGTCCGTAGAAATCGTGTCCGTAGACTACCCCCGGGGGGGGGGGTCTGTAATGTATTTTCCCATTGTCCGTAGACTACCCCACTATACTACTACTCTGCTACCAAAATGTTTTCGAGAAGGCGCAGAAATATCGATTTCAGATGCATGATTTATTAGAATCCAATGAACAAGTGATATACACTGTCATTATACCACTATAGTTATTACTAACTGCCTTGCAAGTAGCACACACACACACACACACACACACACACACACACACACAC
>JAECUM010030426.1:0-12252 GCA_016617855.1 Megalonaias nervosa
GTTTAGTCCTTGGTATTTTAATTTCACATATTTGAGAAACCTTTAGAGAAACCAACAAGTTTTCACAATGTCGTATGAAGTGGGGAATTTTATTTTCAATCCTACCCAGGAAGGGTTTGAGTCCTTAAAAAGGACGAATTGCTTAGCTTGTCAGACAATATGATCGTTCGGAAGCTAAGGCTTCGTTAATGAAGCAAGACATTTAAAAAATTGTCCTATATTTGATGGAATGAAATTAAAAGATGTGAAATTTAAAAAAATAGATGAAAATACGACTTAAGAAACCTTCAGCTTAAAAAGTATATCGAAAAATCATGAAAGAGAAAGACAAATACGATTGAAGAAGCAGAAGAAGAGATATGTTCCAACACGAACAAAGAAGACAGGGAACTAAAGATGCATACAGAAGAAAGAGAAATGCATTCAAATTAAACGAATTAGAACAGGCAAGCAGAAAGCACACACACACACACACACACACACACACACACACACACACACACCCCCCCCCTTACACACAAGGCCATGTTTTGGTGTTACCAGAAATACTTCGTTAGTACCCCTATTTAAAGAAAAGAAAGTAGATCAATATTTTCTTCATTTTGAGAAAATTGATGAAAAAGTGCAATGGCCTATAGAACATTGGACTCATTATTACAAAGTTTACTTATCGAGAGAGCTCGTCAAGTCTACTATTCACTGTTGATGCAACAGAGTTCTAATTATAATATGGTTAAGGAATGCATCTTTAAGGGCTATGAGTTGGTACTGGATGCATATGGACAAAGGTTTACGAACCCTAGAAAAGAAACTGGATAGACTCATGTTGAATTTGCAAGAGAAAAAGAACAGTTATTTAATAGGTGGTATCATAGTTTCAGACCACAGAGTCGTAACAACGGGAATTGACGCCAATCCAGGGAAGTATGGTGCTGTACAAACCTATTGAATTGAGAGGAAATACTGTTAAAACTTAAAGAATGATCGACCGTATTAATGTTCTTAAATTTTGTTTGGCTTTGGACTCACTTTATGGATAACGACCAGCTGTTTTTTAGGATGTAAGTGTATGTATGTATGAAATACTCCACTATAGTGAAATCAACCGTATATTATTTAATTTCACACATGATGAATTGTCTCTTGACAAAAGTTAATATGAAATGTTAATTCCTTTTGTAATACTTCATTTGTAACCAACAATAATCCGCTTGTGGTTCTGCTAGATATGGCATCCATTATGTAATAAACTGGCAATGTTAAGGACGTTAAACATCAAACTGCTAGGCATTAAAGAAGCCTCTTAGTTTCTTTTTACATTTTTCTGAATCCCCGCTGGAGCCTATCAAAACAAAAATGGAGCCACATGCACAAGGCAAGGTACAATTCTGAAAAGAAAGAAAATGAAAGGGAGAAATTGCTATACATATTCCTTTTTATGTACAGTTTTACAGATTACATGTTGAAAAACAATATGTATCAGATTGCATCTTTTCTGGCTGGTGATCTGTGTTAGAAATATATTTGCTTGCCACTGTGATAATTCAGAACAACTATTTACAGTTTCTAAAATCACTATATTTTTTATAGCAAATTAATAATCTCTCTATTCAATTTACATTATAAATATATTGTTTTGTATACAGATTTATTAAGTAAATCAGTCTGATTTTTCTGTTTTCAAATTCAAAGATAATATTTATGTTTCGTGAGTTCCAAATCATTTGAGTGACTAAATTTACTTATTTCTTTGTAAAATATATTTTTGATTGGTTTCGTTTCGTGACGATCCCACAAAATATGAGGTATTGTCTCTGCATGTAACATAAATAGGATCATGGCTCATTTAAAATAATTCTTGTGAGAGATGCATTCTAAGGTAAATAATTCTACTTAATATTGTAAGTAGCAAGCAAATGAGATTTCTTGTAATAGTGTATGTGGCAATCTTTATAAAAAGTTGATGTGGATTAGAATAATAAATGATTCCAAATTTATTTTAATATGGCTTAATAGTTGCAAGAATGCATAAATCTACAAAAGTAACATAAATGTAAATCTATGTCTAATATTCAAACTTAAACAGGAATCATCCTCATTAATAAGTCATTCTTAATTCCTTTCTGAAACTTTGTTTGTAATACATCATCATTCTGTCTATCGTAATGTAAGGATTAAAACGTGTTTGTGTTTCTTAACAAATATTCATCTGTGACAATTTTAAATACTCTAGTTGGCTTTTAGTACGATCTGCTTCAGAAACGTATATCCAAGAAAAACTGAGATCCTTTTGACTAAGTTAAGAATGTATCCCAAATAATAAAAAATATCAATATTTATTATTGAAAACTAATATGAATACGTGACTTATCGCCTCGCACAGTAGCTGAAGTCTTGGCTCAAATTCATGCCAGAGGTTTTGAAGATGATATGAGTGAGCTAGAATCCAGACCCAGAGTGTCTACACCAAGCCAAAGTCCGCCATCACCACCAGTAAACCCTGAAAAGTACTACCATATTCGAGAGACGGACAAACGCTCGTCTAGAAAATTTAGAACCACAGCCTACACGTACACAGTGAAGTTTAAAGATTTCAAGTCCGACGTACCGTTAGAGAAAGCAGAGGGGTTCATCACCAATGTGTGGGATTCTTTGTTAACCAAACTGAAACAGCAATGTGAAGCCAAAGAAGACGATCTCTTGAGACTTTCCATTCATCACGACAGTTTGAATTCCCCCGTTTGGATCGAGTTTAGCAGCCCAGCAGAATTGACACCTTCCAAAATCATCGACAAGATTCAACACGTGCAACAATCCAACGACAAGTTTCACATCACTGACGGAAAAGCGACACTGTTCATGACCCACGTTTCTCTTCCCCAAGGGACCGGACGCAAGAAGGTATTATTGGTGGACGACCTTCGCAGCACCAAAAAGAGCCTTGTCCGAATTAACAACCCTCAAGACAAGATGTATCTAGCCCGTGCCATCATGGTGGGACGAACGTATGCCGACAAGAACGACACGGCAGAATGGAAAAAGCTTGGTGAACAATTTAAAAAATGCGGTCGAGCCAAACAACGAAGAGAAGCAGAACTCCTGTTAGAGCAAGCGGAGATATCCAAAGACACACCCTGTGGAATTCCTGAAATGCAAAAATTGCAAGACGTCTTAGCTCCACGCTACACATTGAAAGTATACCCTCAAGAAGTGCGTGAACCTTTGTTGTTTCGAGGCAATGATTTCAAAGACGGAAAATACATTCACGTCTATCATCACGATGAACATTTCGATGCCAATACCAGTATCACCGGACTCCTGGGATACGGTTATTACTGTGAGAAATGTGACTATGGCTATAACAATCGAGAGCAACACAATCATTGTGGATCAAAATGCTCAGGATGTTTGGCCCCTAAATCCTGTCTTCACGATGGACAAAAACGAGTGCATTGCTCAGCTTGTCAGACCACTTTTGTCAGTCCCACCTGGTACCAAAAACATCTGAAGACGCAATGTTTACAGCAGAAAAGTGCTTGTCAGCTCCTGAGATTGTGCCCTACTTGTGGACAAGGCATACGTACCAACAGTGCCAAGGCTCACCTATGTTCAGGAAAGAAACTATGTCACATTTGTCGCCAAATCGTGGACTTGAAACGCGAATGCTGCATTCAAAAATACCAATCCAAACATCAAGAGGAAGATAACCAGAAGAAAGGCAATTTCATCTGTTTCGATTTCCAATGCATGCAAAAGACTGGCATTCACATTCCTAATTTCTGCGTGGCTCACCGAGCGTGCGAGAAGTGCATTCAAGAGCCTATCTTTAGTCATTGCCCTCACTGCAGTAAGATCCCTGGAGGACGTGAAAAAATCTTTTTGCCGATTTCGCCCAATGGATCTTAAACCCCATCGACGAGACGTGGAGCCAAGAGGACATCGAACATTACGGAGATTGCCATCGCTATGCCACGGTGATGGCTCACAATTTCTCGGGATACGATGGGCAGTTTCTTTAGAGATACTATACGGAACAAAGTACCGAACGTCCTAAAGTAACTTTGAACGGAGCCAAAATCATTTCCATGCAAGTGGGACAAGTGCAGTTTAAAGATTCAATGAGTTACCTGGCCATGCCATTGAGTCGAATGCTTAAAACGTTTAGAATGAAAGAAATGGCCAAAGGCTCTTTTTCAATACCGAAGCCAATCAACACTCCGTTCTACCCCATTTGCCTGAGGTTCACTTCTACGACCCTGACAACATGCGCACCGAACAACGAGAAGCTTTCTACGCTTTGCACCAGACTCAAGCCTCGGACCCCTTTGACTTTCAGGAAGAAATGTTAAAGTATTGTCGTTCCGACGTGGACATTTTACGGCGTTGCTGTGGAAAATTTCGAGAATTATTCATGGAGCACGGAGGGATCGACCCTTTGAAAGAATCCTGTACCATTGCCAACGCGTGTTCCTTAGTAGCAGCAGAGAGGGTGGACCCTACAACTTTGTAGAGACCTTATTTTTGAAATTTAAGGGTTCCTACGAAGGCTGAAAAAAAAGTTTTTGCCTTAATAATGAAAACTTCTCTAATTGACCAGATTTTTTCTGATTTTTTCACGTGCTGGTCACTACGCGTATGTCGTTCACCCTCTCTGCTGCTATGGTTTTTATCCAAAAATTGTATCAAGTCCGTTACGATATCTTGACCTAGGATCATGTAAATTTATTGTTACAAAACCAAAGGGAGCAGCTTGTGCTTTTGAAAAGAAATGTTTAAATTTGTTCATGTCCATGTCCCCAGAACACCAAGTATAATAAATATTTTGCAGCGTATGATTATCTACTCCGTTGAACACAACTAAAATGTTACAGTTATCCCTGATCACTTTTGGAATTTGTGTATAACGCTGTGTAACATAAATCACGTCTGTGTTTTTGTGACGGCCTCGTGAAAATATCCGAGCTGGATTGGATTGTTCGTCCAGCATGACATCGTCGTATACCACGAGGTTATTAATGAATCCATCCAGATCATCTACGGATGGCGCTTCATCAATATCAGTAATAAAGTCTATGACTTCATTGTTTTCATGCAACAATTTTGCGTTTTCATTAAAATCTTTAAGTACTTCGTAACATCGCTGATCATCTACAGATGGTGCTATCAAATACAATTTATCCCACTTCAACCATCTCATTATCAGATTAAGCAGTAATTGCGTCTTTCCACTTCCAGATGGGCCTATTATAATCATTCTGATAGAATTTGGTAACGCTGGATGGTGCTTTACTGACTCTTGTTTTCGTGTCGCTGAAAAGTCAATTATATCCATATAATAAATAATATGAGTCTATATTGTGTTCGATGCAGAGCACCTACACATACTGCTGAATTAACGACAATAACAACAAAAAATAAAAGACGCGCACTTACAGGTAAATGTGTGAAATGTGGTACAAAAAAATACAAATTTATTTCATCAAAGACAGGTGGGGATATTGCTGCTTCGTTAGGAAAATTACCAGGAACTCCATGGGCTAAATACCCTGGTGAGAAACATTTACCCGGATATAATTATTGTGGTCCAGGAACTCGACTTGATATCCGACTCGATAACCAAGATGAACCAAAACCAGGAGAGTATCCAGTAAATAAGATTAATCAAGCGTGTCACGTTCATGATGTTGCGTATAAAAATCCAGATTTGCAACAACGACATCTCGCAGATGTGAAATTGATTCACGCATTAAATTCTATACCTAATAAATCTCTCAGAGATAAATTCGCTAGTTTTCTAGTAAAAACTGCTATGAAAGGTAAACTAGTGCTAGGGGCTGGCAATTAAATTATATAACTATCATAATGGAACCTGTTTATTATTCCCCGAGAGGGTATTGGAGAGGTAAAGCAGCAATCAGTAAACTTGCTGAAGCAGCAAAAGTTTCACGTAATGTTGCTGCATCATGGTTAGCACGACAGGCAATATGGCAAATCTATCTACCACCACCTAAAAAAATTCATTACGCACATTTTGATGTCAGTATCCCCAATGAAGTTCATCAAGCAGATATTTTGTTTTTACCACATGATACTGTTAAAACACGTCGACGAAAATCACGCACGTACAAATACGCATTGACTGTTGTTGACGTTGCGAGTAGATATAAAGAACCGAAACGCTATCAACAAAAACAGCATCTGAAGTTGCATCTGCGTTTGAGCGAATTTATCAACGTGGTGGTCTACGATGGCCACAGTTATTACAAGTTGATCCTGGTAATGAATTTCTTGGTGCCGTATTATCTTTGATGAAGCGACATAACGTTAAAATCAGACGAGGACATACCAAAATTGATCGTGATCAAGCAATTGTTGAACGATTTAATCGAACGCTTGCTGAGCGGTTATTCGGATATCAATACGCAAAGGAAATATCTACTGACTTTAAGTCGGGTGAGCGATCTCGTGAATGGGTTGCAAGGTTACCAAGTGTGATATCTGCGCTAAATAATGAAATTACTCGTGCAATTTCCATGAAACCTTCTAATGCAATAACAAAAAAATATATACCTCGTAGCAATAACGTACAAAGCCGTGAACAACCAGCATTAGGTAATGTAACTGTGAGATATTTATACGAACCAGGGGAGCTTGAAGGTGGGAAAAAAAGAGCTACTGACTCTATCTGGAGCGTGACAACACATACAATTTCTAGAGTAGTTAGATCCACTGGAAGACCTGCCATATACAGACTAGATTCTACTGCCCCTCAGCGTGGATTTGTACGTGAACAATTACAAGTAATTCCTGCAGATACACAATTACCACCACGTTCACTTATGTAAATTAGCGCCCCGGCGTCGATTACATTCAAGACAGGTCAGCATCACATTTTCACGTGTATGACCAAGATCACTATTAATTCTGTCTACGGTAAATTGTCTTGGATTATTATTCGAATACTGCCATAGCATCTTACAGTTACAGCTTGCACAATGATTATTCTGTAGTTGCTTTAGTGTTATAATAAATTCAGTATCAATATCAAAATCACGCTTATTTTTTTTGTCACATTGTTTATAACCAGCTAATTTTTTCTTTATTACAACATCGTCATTAGTAATTTCCTCAGTTATCACGTAATCTATAATAACCCTATGTAGCTGAGTTATTCTTCTAACACGAGATACTGCAAGATAGACTAAGTTTGACCATTCGATACGATCATCTACAATCCAGATATTTGTATCAGAGATAGTTAATCCCTGTGACGAATGAATCGTTATAGCGTATCCTAACATCCACGGTGATTTTTCCATGTTCAATGCGCTCTCAATAACATCACAGGCAACCAAAACAATGTCATTCAGTACAAGATTTTGTACTCGGACATTTTCAGCGTCTCCACCTGGTATTTCAACTTCAATATTCTGTCGTCGAGTATCTGCTGGGCGATAACATAGTGGTACAGGTAACGCTGGAAACTTTTCTTTATGTAACGTAAATAATTGCTTTTGCAGTTCATCACGAACTATCTTTCTACTCGCGACTATCAAATCAGCGGGATTCCATAAAGTCCAAAATTCATTCATAGAAGTCTCTGGAATTACTCCTCGCATTATCTCACATTGTAATCTGTCTGGCTGAAGTCTGATTAATCTTTTAAACTCTTTCAGCGGTTCATCAATAGCTCTATGGTCATCATTTATTTCTTCATAATAATCTACGTTATTCTTCAGCCATTCATGTGGAGACTCTCCAACAAAGGGTGGTGGTTGACCATTATCGCCGCACATAATCACAGCAGTATTCTTTAGTAACAACTAATCAAGAAATGTTTTTAGTGTTTCTAACGACACCGTGCATATCTCGTCCCAAATAATATATTTAGGTATATATTTCTCACCCATTCGTTCAGGAGTCCATGTGTCTCCACACCATCTAAAGAAACTGTGATAAGTACACGATTTTACTCCTCGTTGCTTTATTTCTCTGGCAAGTTTGTGCGTCGGTGTTAAAACAATCATATCTGATGTATTATTTATAAATAAATTAATTACACGAGTTGTTTTACCTGAACCACCACACCCATTAAGATAAAGGGTTTTATGTTTAGATACAGGATCGTACACAGATGGTGCAGATGACTTTAATATTTGATTATTATTTTTGTAATATGTCTCCGCAATTTCAACATCTGCAGATTCAGAATAACTAAGTATATTTTCTTGTTTTATTCTCCATGATCCCCATTCACCATTACCGAGTTTTAATAAATCTTTATATTTTTTGTGTACATAAAATGAATCCGTAGCGACTCTAACAGCGTGACGAGGAAATTTATTTATCAGCGATAATAGATTTATAGAAACATATGCCAACATCGAAGATCTTAAATGAGTAAACTGGGGTGACTCGCCATCAAGATAACTCACAATTGTACCTAGTTTGGTTCCGTCTGACAAATAAGCATTACATCTGTTTATAAATGTATTTTTTTCCGTTGTATCAGCTATTATAAAATCGAGTTCAGCATCGTCCATAATCAATCTTGTACAGTGTCTTTTATGATCATGTGATCCACCTTGAGTAAATTTACCAATTATCTTTCTACCAAGATCTTTTGTAAATTTCTCATCATGTTCATTCCTGCATTTATTTATTTTAATAATATGATCTTCATCAATATCAGGGAATTCTTTCCTGGTATCATCGATATTAAATCTGTCCGGTTCTGGCAACCAAACTTGCTTCTGTGAATTATACGATATAATCGCTTCAGTTACTCTCAACGATATTAAAAATCCAGCATCAAGCATATATCGCAATAGTACTATTGGAACCCAATATTTTTCTGAAAAATGTCTTCCAAACTAAGCATAAGTAATCGGATGGAGATTTTCTGCAAATTCGAATAATTCTACATGAGCAAATCCGGTTAAGTCAAAATCTGGTAAATGTCCGTTTATCGCAACCCTGGTCATGTCATGTGTAGGATGTTCGAATCTCTTAAAGTATTTAGAACATACTCCATATCCAAGAAAACTCCCAGGATAACACGCTACCATATCAACCGAGATAACATCACTATGGTTGTATTTGGTGTTCCATAATCCACCGTGACCATATTCTACACAGATTTTCTTGACATCTTCAAGGAATTCCGATCGTGTTGGTTTCCATAAATTTTTTTCCTGAGCAAAATGAGCCGCTACAGATGGAACTGTAAAACAATTATTTAATAATTGTCTAATTTTGACATCGTCTGAAGTATATTCACGCCAAAGGCGCTGCGCAAGATGTTCCATTTCTACATTAAGAGATTCTGTACGGTAAATATCACCATTAGGCCGTACAAACTGATCGTAATGATTATATTCCGAACTCTGAAATAACCAAACAGAAACAGGATCGGTTTTACTAATATTTTTAATAAAATCAAAGATGTCACCGTTATAAAATTTAACCGTTCTATCTCGTGGAAATATTGTTATTGCTGAGGTCCATGCGTGCGAATTATGATCAATAATATCTATCGGAGTTCCTCTTGATTTATATTTCGATTTGTATAAAATCTCTCCTGTCAGCGTTTTTACTGTTATTGGGAATTTTAATTTCTTTTCTAGCTCAGCGACATCTTTGATAGACGCTCCGGTATCTTTAACGGACTCTGCCCATTTGTTTATTTTTTTTACGTCTTAAATCTGTTAAACCATTACCACGTATCGCGTTTATGAAATGTTCTGTAACTCGTTCAGCTACACAGTTTATTCTTGACTCTGACAATCTCATAGGTTTTAGATCCCCGACGTCAGGTTTATTATTCAGCAAATATATTCCATAGACAACTGCAGTCGCTGGATAACTTTGTACATAGTAGGGTTTATCAACACCAGTAAGTATTCCAGGTTTGGATCTGTTATTTAAGAGAACAATATTACCCCCGGACTGCACGCGGACGGGATCGCGCTTGTCACGAATAATCCAAATATCTTCTTCTGTATTTACAATAAATTTTATTAAAATAAAATATTTTTGAATATCAAGGTGATTAATAATTACTTTTCCTCGTTTGTCGTTCATCATATTAGTAACATTTCCGACTCTGAATGTTGACCATACATGAGCAGCGCCACTATTGCGAAATTCATTTTTTGCTTCACGAATACGTTCGGTTACATCCGCATCTGTTAATGCCAGATCTTGCATCGAAGTACTAAATTTATATTCTGATAGTCTGTCAAGATCGAATCTAGCAGGGAAGGTTCAATAACGGATAATTCCACCATATAATTAAAACAAATATTTAAATTAAAATTTTAGTATATATATAATGCTTGAAACAAAAAACAAATGTGCTTGGCTCAAAATTGGATATACTTCTACTTGCAATAAATCGTGTGTGAACAAATACTGCGGAAATCATGCACAAAGTATCAAAAATGGAAGTACAGGACCAATACCGTGTATTCAGTGTGGTGTTGGAGTAGAGGAAAAACTCAATTGTGTCTAAAATGTGGCGGAAAAAAATACAGGGAATTAAAACGATATTATGACAAAAAAAATAACACTGACTCTCCTATAAAGACCGAAGAAGATTATCTGGTTAGATTTCAAAACAATGATTTAGACAAATAATATTATATATATAATGGAGCAAAACGAATTTGTGAAACATCCAGTATATACGAATTATGAATCATCCCGAGATGGTGTAATCAGACATTGTAGATTAAAGAAACCAGTAGGTAATGTTGGAATTAAAGGTTATTTTAGTTTTAATGTTGCTAAGGGAAAAAAATACTTATCAAGTAGATTCATATTCGAATGTCATTTTGGATTGATCAAGGATGGACTTGTAGTTGATCATATTGATGGAAATCCCCAGAATGATCGGTTATCTAACCTGCAGGCTATTACACCTAGTCAGAATGCTGCACTTGGAAATACTGGAAAATGTAAAAGGTTTGCAAGAAGAGCTATTAAACCTGTAAATACAGAAACAGGACGGGAAATTACTTTCCCATCGATGAATGCAGCTGCAAAACATTTTAGCATAAATTCACGATCGGTACGTGATGTTGCAGATAAAATATACAGATCTGCATATTCAATAAAATATGATCAGCAGATAATATTTGAATATGTCTAACTCTGTCTTCCTAACAAAAAACAGATAGTTCTACTGTCAATTTTCCCAAGTATTTTGTTTAGCCATAATTACAGTCACTGACTCTGTCAGGGGTCCACCTTCACCGTCGCTGCTCTCAGCGTCATTATCATTTTTGACAGAATCAGATAGCATAATCTTTCTTAATTGCATTACACGATTATCCACAATCTTTTTTCTTTCGTACTCGTGAGACAGTTCGGATTTAATATTTTCGATCGAACGTGCAAGAGGTGCAAATAGCTTTACTTGATTGTCGTTTACTATAGCTAGTGATTCAAGCATAGCTTGATAAATTAATTTTATAAATCTGTAGTTTGAAGATAGTGTATATTTATTATCAAATTTTCTTTGTTGCAGTAATTCAAAATCGCACATAATTTTCTGAGGGTCAAGATTATCAGATATTTTTATTCCGTTATGTTTTAGTTTTTAAATAGCACAGATAATATCATTAATGTTTTCTTGGTTCATTATATATATATTTATATATTTAATATAAAAAAAAAAATATTAGCTCCCAATGACTTTTTTTTTGTCAGGGGAGCTGTTTTGTGTGTGATATATGGTTATATACAATGAAGGTGATTATATGGTTATATACAATGAAGATAATGGTTATATACAATGAAGGTGATTATATGGTTATATACAATGAAGATAATGGTTATATACAATGAAGGTGATTATATGGTTATATACAATGAAGATAATGGTTATATACAATGATGATATATGGTTATATACAATGATGATACATGGTTATATACAATGATGATAATGGTTATATACAATGATGATATATGGTTATATACAATGGTTATATACAATGATGATAATGGTTATATACAATGATGATATATGGTTATATACAATGATGATTCTATGAACATGAAATATATACAAATGGTGATGACGAGGGAATCTTGTCTACGTCCAACAGATTTTGTACACTCTTCCCAAATACAAAACCTGGGGAGTGTAAAAGGTACACCCCTCAAGGGTGTATGATAGGAGAGTGTATTTTGTCTGTTGTGGATTTCGAGGAAATACTCCGGGTTCCCCCAATTAAATAGCATCAG
>JAECUM010030428.1:0-17185 GCA_016617855.1 Megalonaias nervosa
TTCAGGTAGAGGTAAGGGAGCAGTCATGCTTTTACCGGGCGATTCATGTAGAGGTCGAAGAGCATTCATGCTTTTACTGGATGACTCAGGTAGAGGTAATAGAGCATTCATGGTTTAACTGGATGATTCAGGTAGAGATAGGAGAGCAGCCATACTTTTACTGGGTGGTTCAGGTAGAGGTAGGAGTGCAGTCATACTTTTACAGGGTTATTTAGATAGTAGTTGGAGAGCAGTCATACTTTATTGGGTGATTCAGATAGAGGTAGGAGAGCAGTTATGTTTTTGCAGGATGATTCAGAGAGAGGTAGGAGAGCAGTCATGCTTTTACAGGATGATTCAGGTATAGGTAAGAGAGCAGTTATACTTTTACTGGGTGATTCAGGTAGAGGTTGGAGACCAATCATGCTTTTACTGGGTGATTCAGGTAGAGGTAAGAGAGCAGTCATGCTTTTACTGGGTGATTGAGGTAGAGGTAGGAGAGCAGTCATCCTTTTACAGGGTGATTCAGGTAGAGGTAGGAGAGCAGTCATTCTTTTACTGGGTGATTCAGGTAGAGATAGGGGAGCAGTCATACTTTTACTGGATGATTCAGGTAGAGGTAGGAGAGCAGTCATGCTTTTACTGGGTGATTCAGGTAGAGGTAGGAGAGAAGTTATGCTTTTACTGGGTGATTCAGGTAGAGGTAAGGGAGCAGTCATGCTTTTACCGGGTGATTCATGTGGAGGTAGATGAGCAGTCATGCTTTTACTGGATGACTCAGGTATAGGTGGGAGAGGAGTCATGCTTTTACTGGGTGATTCAGGTAGAGGTAGGAGATCAGTCATACTTTTATTGGGTGATTCAGGTAGAGGTAGGAGAGCAGTCATGTTTTTACTGGATGATTCAGGTAGAGGTAGGAGACCAATCATGCTTTTACTGGGTGATTCAGGTAGAGGTAAGAGAGCAGTCATGCTTTTACTGGGTGATTCAGGTAGAGGTAGGAGAGCAGCCATGTTTTTACTGGATGATTCAGGTAGAGGTAGGAGAGCAATCATGCTTTTACTGGGTGATTCAGGTAGAGGTAGGAGAGCAGTCATGCTTTTACTAGGTGATTTAGGTAGAGGTAGGAGGGCAGTCATACTTTTACTGGATGATTCAGGTAGAGGTAGGAGAGCAGTTATGCTTTTACAGGGTGATTCAGGTAGAGGTACTAGAGCAGTCATGCTTTTACTGGGTGATTCAGGTAGAGAGAGGGGAGCAGTCATACTTTTACTGGGTGATTTAGGTAGAGGTAGGAGAGTAGTTATGCTGTTACTGGGTGATTCAGGTAGAGGTAAGGGAGCAGTCATGCTTTTACCGGGCGATTCATGTAGAGGTCGAAGAGCATTCATGCTTTTACTGGATGACTCAGGTAGAGGTAATAGAGCATTCATGGTTTAACTGGATGATTCAGGTAGAGATAGGAGAGCAGCCATACTTTTACTGGGTGGTTCAGGTAGAGGTAGGAGTGCAGTCATACTTTTACAGGGTTATTTAGATAGTAGTTGGAGAGCAGTCATGCTTTTACAGGATGATTCAGATAGAGGTAGGAGAGCAGTCATGCTTTTATAGGATGATTCAGGTAGAGGTAGGAGAGCAGTCATGCTTTCACTGGGTGATTTAGGTGGAGGTAGGAGAGCAGTCATGCTTTCACTGGGTGATTCAGGTAGAGGTAGGAGAGCAGTCATACTTTTACTGGATGATTCAGGTAGAGGTAGGAGAACAGTCATACTTTTACTGGATGATTCAGGTAGAGGTAGGAGAGCAGTCATACTTTTTCTGGGTGATTCAGGTGGACGTAGTAGAGCAGTCATGCTTTTACTGGGTGATTCAGGTAGAGGTAGGAGAGCAGTCATGCTTTTACTTGATGATTCTGGCAGATGTAGGATGCTCATCATTTGGAGAAATTCATCCATTTCGTAGAGCAGTCATACTTTTACTGGGTGATTCAGGTCGACGTAGTAGGGCAGTCATGCTTTTACTGGATGATTCAGGTGGAGGTAGGAGAGCAGTCATACTTTTACTGGGTCATTCAGGTAGAGGTAGTAGAGTAATCATGCTTTTACTGGGTAATTCAGGTAGAGGTAGGAGAGCAGTCATACTTTTACTGGATGATTCTGGCAGATGTAGGATGCTCATCATTTGGAGAAGTTCATCCATTTCGTAGAGCAGTCATACTTTTACTGGGTGATTTTGGTAGAGGTAGGAGAGCAGTCATGCTTTTACCGGTTGATTCATGTAGAGGTAGGAGAGCAGTCATGTTTTTACTGGAAGATTCAGGTGGAGGTAGGAGAGCAGTCATACTTTCAGTGGGTGATTCAGGTAGAGGTAAGAGAGCAGTCATGCTTTTACTTGGTGATTCAGGTAGAGGTAGCAGAGCAGTCATACTTTTCCTGCGTGGTTCAGGTAGAGGTAGAAGAGCAGTGATGCTTTTACTTGGCGATTCAGGTAGAGGTGGAAGAGCAGTCATACTTTTACTGGGAGAGTCAGGTAGAGGTAGGAGAGCAGTCATTCTTTTACTGGTTGATTCAGGTAGAGGTAGGAGAGCAGTCAAGATTTTACAGGGTGATTCATGTAGAAGTAGGAGAGCAGTCATGCTTTTGCTGGGTGATTCAGGTGGAAATAGGAGAGCAGTCATACTTTTCCTGGATGATTCAGGTAGAGGTGGGAGAGCAGTCATGCTTTTACTGGGTGATTCAGGTAGAAGTAGGAGAGCAGTCATACTTTTACTGGATGATTCTGGCAGATGTAGGATGCTGAACATTGGGAGAAGTTCATCCATTTCATAGAGCAGTCATACTTTTACTGGGTGATTTAGGTAGAGGTAGGAGTGCAGTCATGCTTTTACTGGATGATTCAGGTAGAGGTGGGAGAGCTGTCATGGTTTTACTGGATGATTCAGGTACAGGTTGGAGGGCAGTCATGGTTTTACTGGATGATTCAGGTAGAGGTAGGAGAGCAGTCATGGTTTTACTGGATGATTCAGGTAGAGGTGGGAGAGCAGTCATACTTTTACTGGATGATTCAGATAGAGGTAGGAGAGCAGTCATGCTTTTACTGGATGAATCACTTAGAGGTAGGAGAGCAGTCATACTTTTACTGGGTGATTCAGGTAGAGGTAGGAGAGCAGTCATGCTTTTATTGGGTGATTCAGGTAGAGTAGGAGAGCAGTCATACTTTTACTGGGTGATTCAGGTAGAGGTAGGAGAGCAGTCATACTTTCACTGCTTGATTCTGGTAGAAGTAACAGAGCCGTCATGCTTTTACTGGGTGACTCAGGTAGAGGTAGGAGAGCAGTCATGCTTTTACTGGGTGATTCAGGTAGAGGTAGGAGAGCAGTCATACTTTTACTGGGTGATTCAGGTAGAGGTAGGAGAGCAGTCATACTTTTCAGGGTGATTCAGATAGAGGTAGGAGAGCAGTCATGTTTTTGCAGGATGATTCAGATAGAGGTAGGAGAGCAGTCATGCTTTTACAGGTTCATTCAGGTATAGGTAAGAGAGCAGTTATACTTTTACTGGGTGATTCAGGTAGAGGTAGGAGAGCAGTCATACTTTTACTGGGTGATTCAGGTAGAGGTAGGAGAGCAGTCATGCTTTTACTGGGTGATTCAGGTAGAGGGAAGAGAGCAGTCATGCTTTTCCTGCGTGATTCAGGTAGAGATAGGAGTGGAGTGATACTTTTACTGGATGATTCAGGTGGAGGTAGGACAGCAGTCATACTTTAACTGGATGATTCTGGCAGATGTAGGATGCTCATTATTGGGAGAAGTTCAACTATTTCGTAGAGCATTCATACTTTTACTGGGTGATTTAGGTAGAGGTAGGAGAGCAGTCATGCTTTTACAGGATGATTCAGGTAGAGGTAGGAGAGCAGTCATGCTTTTACAGGATGATTCAGGTAGAGGTAGGAGAGCAGTCATGCCTTTACTGGATGATTCAGGTAGAGGTAGGAGAGCAGTCATGCTTTTACTTGATGATTCAGGTAGAGGTAGGAGAGCAGTCATACTTTTACTGGGTGATTCAGGCAGAGTTAGGAGAGCAGTCATACTTTTACTGGGTTATTCTGGTAGAGGTAGGAGAGCAGTCATGTTTTTACTGGATGAATCAGGTTGAGGTGGGAGAACAGTCATAATTTTACTGCGTGATTCAGGTAGAGGTAAGAGAGCAGTCATGCTTTTACTGGGTGATTCAGGTAGAGGTAGGAGAGCAGTCATACTTTTACTGGATGATTCTGGGAGATATAGGATGCTCAACATTGGGAGAAGTTCATCCATTTCGTAGAGCAGTCATACTTTTACTGGGTGATTTAGGTAGATGTACTAGAGCAGTCATGCTTTTACTGGATGATTCAGGTAGAGATAGGAGAGCAGTCATGCTTTTACTTAATGAGTCAGGTAGAGCTAGGAGAGCAGTCATGCTTTTACTGGATGATTCAGGTACAGGTTGGAGAGCAGTCATGCTTTTACAGGGTGATTCAGGTAGAGGTAGGAGAGCAGTCATGCTTTTACAGGGTGATTCAGGTAGAGATAGGAGTGCAGTCATGCTTTTACTGGGTGATTTAGGTAGAGGTAGGAGAGCAGTCATTCCTTTACTGGATGATTCAGGTAGAGGTAGGAGAGCAGTCATGCTTTACAGGGTGACTCAGGTAGAGGTCGGAGAGCAGGCATGCTTTTACTGGGTGATTCAGGTAGAGGTAGGAGAGTAGTCATACTTTTACTGGATGATTCAGGTAGTGGTAGGAGATCAGTCATACTTTTACTGGGTGATTCAGGTAGATGTACGAGAGTAGTCATGCTTTTCCTGGGTGATTCAGGTAGAGGTAAGAGAGCAGTCATGCGTTTACTGGGTGATTCAGGTAGAGGTTGGAGAGCAGTCATATTTTTGCTGGGTGATTGAGGTAGAGGTAGGAGAGCAGTCATGTTTTTAGTGGATGATTCAGGTAGACATAGGAGAGGAATCATGCTTTTACTTGGTGATTCACTTAGGGGTAAGAGAACAGTCATGCTTTTACTGGATGATTCAGGTAGAGGTAAGAGAGCAGTCATGCTTTTACTGGGTGATTCACTTAGAGGTGGAATGACAGTCATACTTTTACTGTGTGGTTAAGGTAGAGGTAGGAGAGCAGTCATTCTTTTACTGGATGAATCTGGCAGATGTAGGATGCTCCACATTGGGAGAAGTTCATCCATTTCGTAGAGCAGTCATACTTTTACTCGGTGATTTAGGTAGAGGTAGGAGAGCAGTCATCCTTTTTTTGGATGATTCAGGTACAGGTGGGAGAGCAGTCATGGTTTTACTGGATGATTCAGGTAGAGATAGGAGAGCAGTCATTGTTTTACTGGATGATTCAGGTAGAGGTAGGAGAGCAGTCAAACTTTTACTGGATGATTCAGGTAGAGGTAGTAGAGCAGTCATGCTTTTACTGGGTGATTCCGGTAGAGGTAGGAGAGCAGTCATGCTTTCACTGGGTGATTTAGGTGGAGGTACGAGAGCAGTCATGCTTTCACTGGGTGATTCAGGTAGATGTAGGAGAGCAGTCATACTTTTACTGGATGATTCAGGTAGAGGTAGGAGAGCAGTCATACTTTTACTGGATGATTCAGGTAGAGGTAGGAGAGCAGTCATACTTTTACTGGGTGATTCAGGTAGACGTAGTAGAGCAGTCATGCTTTTACTGGGTGATTTAGGTAGAGGTTGGAGAGCAGTCATGCTTTTACTGGATGATTCTGGCAGATGTAGGATGCTCATCATTTGGAGAAGTTCATCCATTTCGTAGAGCAGTCATACTTTTACTGGGTGATTCAGGTAGACGTAGTAGAGCAGTCATGCTTTTACTTAATGATTCTGGTAGAGGTAGGAGAGCAGTCATACTTTTACTGGGTGATTCAGGTAGACGTAGTAGAGCAGTCATGCTTTTACTGGGTAATTCAGGTAGAGGTAAGAGAGCAGTCATACTTTTACTGGATGATTCTGGCAGATGTAGGATGCTCATCATTTGGAGAAGTTCATCCATTTCGTAGAGCAGTGATACTTTTACTGGGTGATTTTGGTAGAGGTAGGAGAGCATTCATGCTTTTACTGGATGATTCATGTAGAGGTAGGAGAGCAGTCATACTTTTAGTGGGTGATTCAGATAGAGGTAAGAGAGCAGTCATGCTTTTACTTGGCGATTCAGGTAGAGGTAGGAGAGCAGTCATACTTTTACTGTGTGGTTCAGGTAGAGGTAAGAGAGCAGTCATGCTTTTACTTGGTGATTCAGGTAGAGGTAGGAGAGCAGTCATACTTTTACTGGGTGATTCAGGTAGAGGTAGGTGTGCAGTCATACTTTTACTGGATGATTCTGCCAGATGTGGGATGCTCAACATTGGGAGAAGTTCATCAATTTCGTACAGCAGTCATCCTTCTACTGGGTGATTTAGGTGGAGGTAGGAGGATAGTCATGCTTTTACTGCTTGATTCAGGTGGAGGAAGGAGAGCAGTCATGCTTTCACTGGATGATTCAGGTTGAGGTAGGAGAGCAGTCATGCTTTTACTGGGTGATTCAGGTAGGGGTAGGAGAGCAGTCATGCTTTTACTGGGTGATTTAGGTACAGGTAGGAGGGCAGTCATACCTTTACTGGATGATACAGGTAGAGTTAGGAGAGCAGTCAAGATTTTACAGAGTGATTTAGGTAGAAGTTGGAAAGCACTCATGCTTTTACTGGGTGATTCAGGTGGAAATAGGAGAGCAGTCATACTTTTGCTGGATGATTCAGGTAGAGGTGGGAGAGCAGTCATACTTTTACTGGGTGATTCTGGCAGATACAGGATGCTCAACATTGGGAGAAGTTCATCCATTTCGTAGAGCAGTCATACTTTTACTGGGTGATTTAGGTAGAGGTAGGAGAGCAGTCATGCTTTTACTGGATGATTCAGGTAGAGGTAGGAGAGCAGTCATACTTTTACTGGATGATTCAGGTAGAGGTAGTAGAGCAGTCATGGTTTTACTGGATGATTCAGGTAGAGGTAGGAGAGCAGTCATACTTTACTGGATGATTCAGGTAGAGGTAGGAGAGCAGTCATGCTCTTACTGGATGATTCAGGTAGAGGTAGGAGAGCAGTCATACTTTCACTGCGTAATTCAGGTAGAAGTAACAGAGCCGTCATGCTTTTACTGGGTGACTCAGGTAGAGGTAGGAGAGTAGTCATACTTTTACTGGGTGATTCAGGTAGAGGTAGGAGAGCAGTCATACTTTTACTGGGTGATTCAGGTAGAGGTAGGAGAGCAGTCATACTTTTACAGGGTGATTTAGATAGAGGTAGGAGAGCAGTCATGTTTTTGCAGGATGATTCAGATAGAGGTAAGAGAGCAGTCATGCTTTTACAGGATGATTCAGGTATAGGGAAGAGAGCAGTTATACTTTTACTGGGTGATTCAGGTAGAGGTAGGAGAGCAGTCATACTTTTACTGGGTGATTCAGGTAGAGGTAGGAGAGCAGTCATGCTCTTACTGGGTGATTCAGGTAGAGGTAGGAGAGCAGTCATGCTTTTACTGGGTGATTCAGGTAGAGGTAAGAGAACAGTGATGCTTTTACTGCGTGACTCAGGTAGAGGTAGGAGTGGAGTGATACTTTTACTGGATGATTCAGGTGGAGGTAGGAGAGCAGTCATGCTTTTACTGGATGATTCTGGCAGATGTAGGATGCTCATCATTGGGAGAAGTTCATCCATTTCTTAGAGCAGTCATACTTTTACTGGTTTATTCAGGTAGAGGTAGGAGAGCAGTCATGCTTTTACTGGATGATTCAGGTAGAGGTAGGAGAGCAGTCATGCTTTTACTTGATGATTCAGGTAGAGGTAGGAGAGCAGTCATATTTTTACTTGGTGATTCAGGTAGAGGTAGGAGAGCAGTCATACTTTTACTGGGTGATTCTGGTAGAGGTAGGAGAGCGGTCATGCTTTTACTGGGTGATTCAGGTTGAGGTAGGAGAGAAGTCATAATTTTACTGCGTGATTCAGGTAGAGGTAAGAGAGCAGTCATGCTTTTACTGGGTGATTCAGGTAGAGGTAGGAGAGCAGTCATACTTTTACTGGATGATTCAGGTAGAGGTAGGAGAGCAGTCATACTTTTACTGGATGATTCTGGCAGATATAGGATGCTCAACATTGGGAGAGGTTCATCCATTTCGTAGAGCAGTCATACTTTTACTGGGTGATTTAGGTAGATGTAGGAGAGCAGTCATGCTTTTACTGGATGATTCAGGTAGAAGTAGGAGAGCAGTCATGCTTTTACTGGATGAGTCAGGTAGAGGTAGGAGAGCAGTCATGCTTTTACTAGATGATTCAGGTACAGGTAGGAGAGCAGTCATGCTTTTACAGGGTGATTCAGGTAGAGGTAGTAGAGCAGTCATGCTTTTACAGGGTGATTCAGGTAGAGGTAGGAGTGCAGTCATGCTTTTACTGGGTGATTTAGGTAGAGGTAGGAGAGCAGTCATTCTTTTACTGGATGATTCAGGTAGAGGTAGGAGAGCAGTCATGCTTTACAGGGTGATTCAGGTAGAGGTCGGAGAGCAGTCATGCTTTTACTGGATGATTCAGGTACAGGTGGGAGAGCAGTCATGCTTTTACTGGATGATTCAGGTACAGGTGGGAGAGCAGTCATGGTTTTACTGGATGATTCAGGTAGAGATAGGAGGGCAGTCATTGTTTTACTGGATGATTCAGGTAGAGGTAGGAGAGCAGTCAAACTTTTGCTGGATGATTCAGGTAGAGGTAGGAGAGCAGTCATGCTTTTACTGGATGATTCATGTAGAGGTAGGGGAGCAGTCATACTTTTACTTGGTGATTCAGGTAGAGGTAGGAGAGCAGTCATGCTTTTACTGGGTGATTCAGGTAGAGGTAGGAGAGCAGTCATGCTTTTACTGGGTGATTCAGGTAGAGGTAGGAGAGCAGTCTTACTTTTACTGGGTGATTCAGGTAGAAGTGAGAGAGCCGTCATGCTTTTTCTGGGGGATTCAGGTAGAGGTAGGAGAGCAGTCATACTTTTACTGGGTGATTCAGGAAGAGGTAGGAGAGCAGTCATACTTTTATTGGATGATTCTGGCAGATGGTAGATTCTCAACATTTTGAGAAGTTCACCCATTTCGTAGAGCAGTCATACTTTTACTGGGTGATTTAGGTAGAGGTAGGAGAGCAGTCATGCTTTTACTGGGTGATTCAGGTAGAGGTAGGACAGCAGTCATGCTTTTACTGGGTGATTCCAGTAGAGGTAGGAGAGCAGTCATACTTTTACTTTGTGATTCATTTAGAGGTAGGAGAGCAGTCATGCTTTTACTGGATGATTCAGGTAGAGGTAGGAGAGCAGTCATACTTTTACTGGGTGATTCTGGCAGATATAGGATGCGCAACATTGGGAGAAGTTCATCCATTTCGTAGAGCAGTCATACTTTTACTGGGTGATTTAGGTAGAGGTAGGAGAGCAGTCACGGTTTTACTGGATGATTCAGGTAGAGGTAGGAGAGCAGTCATTCTTTTACTGGGTGATTCAGGTAGAGGTAGGAGAGCAGTCATGCTTTCACTGGGTGATTCAGGTACATGTGGGAGAGCAGTCATGCTTTTACTGGGTGATTCAGGTAGAGGTAGGAGAGCAGTCATACTTTTACTGGGTGATTCAGGTAGAGGTGAGAGAGCCATCATGCTTTTACTGGGGGATTCAGGTAGAGGTAGTAGAGCAGTCATACTTTTAATGGATGATTCAGGTAGAGGTAGGAGAGCAGTCATACTTTTATTGGATGAATCTGGCAGATGTAAGATGCTCAACATTTTGAGAAGTTCATGCATTTCGTAGGGCAGTCATACTTTGACTGGGTGATTCAGGTAGAGGTAGGAGAGCAGTCATGCTTTTACTGGGTCATTCAGGTAGAGGTAGGAGAGCAGTCATGCTTTTACTGGGTGATTCAGGTAGAGGTAGGAGAGCAGTCATGCTTTTACAGGGTGATTCAGGTAGAGGTAGGAGAGCAGCCATACTTTTACTGGGTGATTCAGGTAGAGTCAGGAGAGCAGTCATGTTTTTACTGGATGATTCAATTAGAGGTAGGAGAGCAGTCATGCTTTTACTTTGTGATTCAGGTAGAGGTAGGAGAGCAGTCATGCTTTTACTGGGTGATTCAGTTAGAGGTAGGAGTGCAGTCATACTTTTACTGGGTGATTCTGGCAGATATAGGATGCTCAACATTGGGAGAAGTTCATCCATTTCGTAGAGCAGTCATACTTTTACTGGGTGATTTAGGTGGAGGTAGGAGAGCAGTCATGCTTTTACTGGGTGATTCAGGTAGAGGTAGGAGAGCAGTCATGTTTTTTCTGGCTGATTCCGGTAGAGGTTGGAGAGCAGTCATGCTTTTACTGGGTGATTCAGGTAGATGTTGGTGAGTAGTCATGCTTTTACTGGGTTATTCAGGTAGAGGTAAGAGAGCTGTCATGCTTTTACTGGGTGATTCAGGTAGAGGTAGGGGAGCAGTCATGCTTTTACTGGGTGATTGAGGTAGAGGTAGGAGAGCAGTCATGCTTTTACTGGGTGAGTCAGGTAGAGGTAGGAGAACGGTCATACTTTTTCTGGGTGATTCAGGTAGAGGTAGGAGAGCTGCCATGTTTTTCCTGGATGATTCAGGTAGAGGTAGGAGAGCAATCATGCTTTTGCTGGGTAATTCAGGTAGAGGTAAGAGGGCAGTCATGCTTTTACTGGGTGATACAGGTAGAGGTAAGAGAGCAGTCATGCTTTTACTGGGTGATTCAGGTAGAGATAGAAGAGCAGTCGTACTTTTACTGGGTCATTCAGGTAGAGGTAGGAGAGCAGTCATACTTTTACTGGATGAATCTGGCAGATATTGGATTCTCAACATTGGGAGAAGTTCATCTATTTCGTAGAGCAGTCATACTTTTACTGGGTGATTTAGGTAGAGATATTAGAGCAGTCATGCTTTTACTGGAAGATTGAGGTAGAGGTGGGAGTGCAGTCATGGCTTTACTGGATGATTCAGGTACAGATAGGAGAGCAGTCGTGATTTTACTGGATGATTCAGGTACAGGTAGCAGAGCAGTCATGCTTTTACTGGATGATTCAGGTACAGGTAGGAGAGCAGTCATACTTTTACTGGATTATTCTGGCAGATGTAGGATGCTCAACATTGGGAGAAGTTGATCCATTTCGTAGTGCAGTCATACTTTTACCTGGTGATTTAGGTAGAGGTGGGAGAGCAGTCATGCTTTTACTGGGTGATTCAGGTAGAGGTAGGAGAGCAGTGATACTTTTACTGGGTGATTGAGGTAGCGGTTGGAGAGCAGTCATGTTTTTACTGGATGATTCAGGTAGAGGTAGGAGAGCAATCATGCTTTTACTGGGTGATTCATGTAGAGGTATGAGAGCAGTCATGCTTTTACTGGGTGATTCAGGTAGAGGTAGGAAAGCAGTCATACTTTTACTGGGTGATTCAGGTAGAGATAGGAGAGCAGTCATACTTTTACTGGATGATTCTGGCAGATTTAGGATGCTCAACATTGGAAAAATTCATCCATTTCGTAAAGCAGTCATGCTTTTACTGGGTGATTTAGGTAGAGGTAGGAGAGCAGTCTTGCTTTTACTGGATGATTCTGGTAGAGGTAGGAGAGCAGACATGGTTTTACTGGATGATTCAGGTAGAGATAGAAGAGCAGTCATTCTTTTACTGGATGATTCAGGTAGACGTTGGAGAGCAGTCATGTTTTTACTTAATGATTCAGGTAGAGGTAGGATAGCAGTCATACTTTTACTGGATGATTCAGGTAGAGGTAGTGGAGCAGTCATGCTTTTACTGGATGATTCAGGTAGAGGTAGGAGAGCAGTCATACTTTTACTGGGTTATTCAGGTAGAGGTAGGAGAGCAGTCATACTTTTACTGGGTGATTCAGGTAGAGATAGGAGACCAGTCATGCTTTTACTGGGTGATTCAGGTAGAGGTAGGAGAGCAGTCTTACTTTTCCCTGGGTGATTCAGGTAGAGGTAGGAGAGCAGTCTTACTTTTACTGGGTGATTCAGGTAGAGGTATGTGTGCTGTCATGTTTTTACTGGATGATTCAGGTAGAGGTAGGAGAGCAGTCATGCTTTTACAGGGTGATTCAGGTACAGGTAGGAGAGCAGTCATTCTTTTACTGGGTGATTCAGGTAGAGATAGAGGAGCAGTCATACTTTTACTGGATGATTCAGGTAGAGGTAGGAGAGCAGTCATGCTTTTACTGGGTGATTCAGGTAGAGGTAGGAGAGCAGTTATACTTTTACTGGGTGATTCAGGTAGAGGTAAGGGAGCAGTCATCCTTTTACTGGGTGATTCATGTAGAGGTAGAAGAGCAGTCATGCTTTTACTGGATGACTCAGGTAGAGGTGGGAGAGGAGTCATGCTTTTACTGGGTGATTCAGGTAGAGGTAGGAGATCAGTCATACTTTTATTGGGTGTTTCAGGTAGAGGTAGGAGAGCAGTCATGTTTTTACTGGACGATTCAGCTAGAGGTAGGAGAGCAATCATGCTTTTACTGGGTGATTCAGGTAGAGGTAAGAGAGCAGTAATGCTTTTACTGGGTGATTGAGGTAGTGGTACGAGAGCAGCCATGTTTTTACTGGATGATTCAGGTAGAGGTAGGAGAGCAATCATGCTTTTACTGGGTGATTCAGGTAGAGGTAAGAGAGCAGTCATGCTTTTACTGGGTGATTGAGGTAGAGGTAGGAGAGCAGCCATTTTTTTACTGAATGATTCAGGTAGAGGTAGGAGAGCAATCATGCTTTTACTGGGTGATTCAGGTAGTGGTAGGAGAGCAGTCATGCTTTTACTGGGTGATTTAGGTAGAGGTAGGAGGGCAGTCATACTTTTACTGGATGATTCAGGTAGAGGTAGGAGAGCAGTCATGCTTTTACAGGGTGATTCAGGTAGAGGTAGGAGAGCAGTCATGCTTTTACTGGGTGATTCAGGTAGAGAGAGGGGAGCAGTCATACTTTTACTGGATGATTCAGGTAGAGGTAGGAGAGCAGTCATACTTTTACTGGTTGATTTAGGTAGAGGTAGGAGAGTAGTTATGCTGTTACTGAGTGATTCAGGTAGAGGTAAGGGAGCAGTCATGCTTTTACCGGGCGATTCATGTAGAGGTAGAAGAGCAGTCATGCTTTTACTGGATGACTCAGGTAGAGGTGGGAGAGGAGTCATGCTTTTACTGGGTGATTCAGGTAGAGGTAGGAGATCAGTCATACTTTTATTGGGTGTTTCAGGTAGAGGTAGGAGAGCAGTCATGTTTTTACTGGACGATTCAGCTAGAGGTAGGAGAGCAATCATGCTTTTACTGGGTGATTCAGGTAGAGGTAAGAGAGCAGTAATGCTTTTACTGGGTGATTGAGGTAGTGGTACGAGAGCAGCCATGTTTTTACTGGATGATTCAGGTAGAGGTAGGAGAGCAATCATGCTTTTACTGGGTGATTCAGGTAGAGGTAAGAGAGCAGTCATGCTTTTACTGGGTAATTCAGGTAGAGGTAAGAGAGCAGTCATGCTTTTACTGGGTGATTCAGGTAGAGGTGGGAGAGCAGTCATACTTTTACTGGGTGATTCAGGTAGAGGTAGGATGCTCAACATTGGGAGAAGTTCATCCATTTCGATGGGCAGTCATACTTTTACTCGGTGATTTAGGTAGAGGTAGGAGAGCAGTCATGCTTTTACTGGATGATTCAGGTAGAGGTTGGAGAGCAGTCATGGTTTTACTGGATGATTCAGGTAGAGGTACGAGGGCAGTCATGCTTTTACTGGATGATTCAGGTAGAGGTAGGAGAGCAGTCACGCTTTTACTGGATGATTCAGGTAGAGGTAATAGAGCAGTCATACTTTTACTGGATGAATCAGGATAAGGTAGGAGAGCAATGATGCTTTTACTGGATGATGCAGGTAGAGGTAGGAGAGCAGTCATGCTTTTACTGGGTGATTCAGGTAGAGGTAAGAGAGCAGTCATGCTTTTACTGGGTGATTCAGGTAGAGGAAGGAGAGCAGTCATACTTTTACTGGGTAATTCTGGCAGATATAGGATGCTCAACATTGGGAGAAGTTCATCCATTTCGTAGAGTAGTCATACTTTTACTGGGTGATTTAGATAGAAGTAGGAGAGCAGTCATGCTTTTACTGGATGATTCAGGTAGAGGTAATAGAGCATTCATGGTTTTACTGGATGATTCAGGTAGAGATAGGAGAGCAGTCATGCTTTCACTGGGTGATTTAGGTGGAGGTAGGAGAGCAGTCATGCTTTCACTGGGTGATTCAGGTAGAGGTAGGAGAGCAGCCATACTTTTACTGGGTGGTTCAGGTAGAGGTAGGAGAGCAGTCATACTTTTACAGGGTGATTTAGATAGAGGTTGGAGAGCAGTCATGCTTTTACAGGATGATTCAGATAGAGGTAGGAGAGCAGTCATGCTTTTACAGGATGATTCAGGTAGAGGTAGGAGAGCAGTCATGCTTTCACTGGGTGATTTAGGTGGAGGTAGGAGAGCAGTCATGCTTTCACTGGGTGATTCAGGTAGAGGTAGGAGAGCAGTCATACTTTTACTGGATGATTCAGGTAGAGGTAGGAGAACAGTCGTACTTTTACTGGATGATTCAGGTAGAGGTAGGAGAGCAGTCATACTTTTTCTGGGTGATTCAGGTGGACGTAGTAGAGCAGTCATGCTTTTACTGGATGATTCAGGTAGAGGTAGGAGAGCAGTCATGCTTTTTCTGGATGATTCTGGCAGATGTAGGATGCTCATTATTTGGAGAAGTTCATCCATTTCGTAGAGCAGTCATACTTTTACTGGGTGATTCAGGTCGACGTAGTAGGGCAGTCATGCTTTTACTGGATGATTCAGGTAGAGGTAGGAAAGCAGTCATACTTTTACTGGGTGATTCAGGTAGACGTAGTAGAGTAATCATTCTTTTACTGGGTGATTCAGGTAGAGGTAGGAGAGCAGTCATACTTTTACTGGATGGTTCTGGCAGATGTAGGATGCTCAACATTGGGAGAAGTTCATCCATTTCGTACAGCAGTCATCCTTCTACTGGGTGATTTAGGTAGAGGTAGGAGGGTAGTCATGCTTTTACTGGATGATTCCGGTGGAGGTAGGAGAGCAGTCATGCTTTTACTGGATGATTCAGGTAGAGGTAGGAGAGCAGCCATGCTTTTAGAGGGTGATTCAGGTAGAGGTAGGAGAGCAGTCATGCTTTTACTGGGTCATTTAGGTAGAGGTAGGAGGGCAGTCATACTTTTACAGGGTGATTTATGTAGAAGTAGGAGAGCAGTCATGCTTTTACTGGGTGATTCAGGTGGAAATAGGAGAGCAGTCATACTTTTACTGGATGATTCAGGTAGAGGTAGGAGAGTAGTCATGCTTTTACTGGGTGATTCAGGTAGAGGTAGGAGAGTAGGCATGCTTTTACTGGGTGATTCAGGTAGAGGTAAGGGAGCAGTCATGCTTTTACCGGGTGATTCATGTAGAGGTAGAACAGCAGTCATGCTTTTACTGGATGACTCAGGTAGAGGTGGGAGAGCAGTCATGCTTTTACTGGGTGATTCAGGTAGAGGTAGGAGAGGAATCATACTTTTATTTAGTGATTCAGGTAGAGGTAGGAGACCTGTCATGTTTTTACTGGACGATTCAGGTAGAGGTAGGAGAGCAATCATGCTTTTACTGGGTGATTGAGGTGGGGGTAAGAGAGCAGTCATGCTTTTACTGGGTGATTCAGGTAGAGGTAGAAGAGCAGTCATACTTTTACTGGGTGATTCAGGTAGAGGTAGGAGAGCAGTCATACTTTTACTGGATGATTCTGGCAGATGTAGGATGCTGAACATTGGGAGAAGTTCATCCATTTCATAGAGCAGTGATACTTTTACTGGGTGATTTAGGTAGAGGTAGGAGTGCAGTCATGCTTTTACTGGATGATTCAGGTAGAGGTGGGAGAGCTGTCATGGTTTTACTGGATGATTCAGGTAAAGGTTGAGGGCAGTCATGGTTTTACTGGATGATTCAGGTAGAGGTAGGAGAGCAGTCATGGTTTTACTGGATGATTCAGGTAGAGGTGGGAGAGCAGTCATACTTTTACTGGATGATTCAGGTAGAGGTAGGAGAGCAGTCATGCTTTTACTGGATGATTCAGGTAGAGGTAGGAGAGCAGCCATACTTTTACTTTGTGATTCAGGTAGAGGTAGGAGAGCAGTCATGCTTTTATTGGGTGATTCAGGTAGAGTAGGAAAGCAGTCATACTTTTACTGGGTGATTCAGGTAGAGGTAGGAGAGCAGTCATACTTTCACTGCGTGATTCAGGTAGAAGTAACAGAGCCGTCATGCTTTTACTGGGTGACTCAGGTAGAGGTAGGAGAGCAGTCATGCTTTTACTGGGTGATTCAGGTAGAGGTAGGAGAGCAGTCATACTTTTACTGGGTGATTCAGGTAGAGGTAGGAGAGCAGTCATACTTTTACAGGGTGATTCAGATAGAGGTAGGAGAGCAGTCATGTTTTTGCAGGATGATTCAGATAGAGGTAGGAGAGCAGTCATGCTTTTACAGGATGATTCAGGTATAGGTAAGAGAGCAGTTATACTTTTACTGGGTGATTCAGGTAGAGGTAGGAGAGCAGTCATACTTTTACTGGGTGATTCAGGTAGAGGTGGGAGAGCAGTCATGCTTTTACTGGGTCATTCAGATAGAGGTAAGAGAGCAGTCATGCTTTTACTGCATGATTCAGGTAGAGGTAGTAGTGGAGTGATGCTTTTACTGGATGATTCAGGTGGAGGTAGGACAGCAGTCATACTTTTACTGGATGATTCTGGCAGATGTAGGATGCTCATCATTGGGAGAAGTTCAACTATTTCGTAGAACAGTCATACTTTTACTGGGTGATTTAGGTAGAGGTAGGAGAGCAGTCATGCTTTTACAGGATGATTCAGGTAGAGGTAGGAGAGCAGTCATGCTTTTACAGGATGATTCAGGTAATGGTAGGAGAGCAGTCATGCTTTTACTGGATGATTCAGATAGAGGTAGGAGAGCAGTCATGCTTTTACTTGATGATTCAGGTAGAGGTAGGAGAGCAGTCATACTTTTACTGGGTGATTCAGGTATAGTTATTAGAGCAGTCATACTTTTACTCGGTGATTCTG